>JARGCV010000049.1:14822500-15040000 GCA_034064705.1 Bothrops alternatus | reverse complement strand
ATGACAGGCTGACTGTGCAACCAACCGCAGTAACAATAATTGATAATACTATTATTTGAGCCACAAATCACCCAATTTAAGCAAAATCAGCTATTTCAATCAGATCAGAAGCAATTCTACCAAAGTATAAACGGCATCAGATATTCTGAAAATGGAAAGCCACGCAAAAAAAGAAAAAAGAAACAATCCACTTTTGGAAAGATCTATGGAAAACACAATTGTTAGACAAATAAAAGAATTTGAAGATGAATTTAGTAAATATCAAATGGAAGAGCAAATATAACATCAGAGATGGATAAAAATCAAACAAAAAGAATTAAAAATTGGACATCCCCTGAAAATGATCATTGGCCAGTCTTTTGGTTCAGATATCTAACTAGCTTGCATCCCCTTATAGCTAAAGAGTTTAATGAAGCATTGGATAAAGGAGAAGTCAGCAGTTGCTTAATAACTGGCACAATGCATCTGATTCAAAAAGGACCAGAAAAGGGAGGAATACCAGGAAAGTATAGGTCATTAACATGTTTTTCTACAATGTTTAAATTAGGTGTGATAGCAGACAATATCCAAGATTATTTAGAAGAAAATAACATCCTTTTAGTAAACCAAAAGAAATAATAAGAAAATCAGAGGTACAAAGCATCAACTTACAATTGATAAAAGAGTTTGGAGAATTGCAAAAGACAAAAAAAAAAAGAATAATTTATTTATGGTCTGGATTGATTATAAAAAGGCATTTGATTCATTACCAAATAGATCACAGGTGTCAAACTCAATCGTATCATGTGACGTATCATGGAATAGCATGACTTTTTTGCCTTTGCAGAGCTGGGATGGGTGTGGCCTGTGCATGATGCATCCGGCCTGTGGGCCACCAGTCTGACACCCCTGACATAGATGGATCATCAAATGTTTGGTAACAACTGGTGAAAGTAAAAATATTTATAGAAAAATAGTGAAACGATAGAAGACAGAATTGGTGGTTAGAAATAAAAAATACAGGCTTGTCAACATTAGGAGAGGCATCTTCATCTCTGTTGACTCATTGTCACCCTTATTATTTGTCATTGCCATGATCTCTTTCAGTGATTTTGAGGTAAAACAAATCTTAGCTATGAAACAGCAAAAATGCTAATAAAATCTCACATACGCTTTATACAGATGATGTAAAGCTGTATGGAAAATCAGAAATCAAAATGCAGTCATTGACAAACATTGTAAGAATTTTTAGCACAGATATAGTAAGGGAATTTGACTTAGAGAAATGTGCTAAAGTAGCAATAAATTGGGGTAAAATCCTAAAGAGGAATGGAATTGAAATGCTGAATGACAAAACCATCAGAAGTCATCAGGTAAAGCCTATAAATAGCTGGGCTTTTTACAGTTGAGTAACACCAAGCATAGATAAGTTAAACATGTAATTAGTAAAAAAAAAAATACACCAGAAGAGTGAGAAAATTACTGAAGACAAAATTAAGCAGTGAAAATGCCAACAAAACTATCAACAGGGCTCCTGGCTTATTCAATGGACACAAGCTGAACTGGACAATTTGGACCAAAACCCAAGAAACCTGATAACTGTTCACTACGCATAACATCCTTGTAGTGATATCAATACAATATATCTGCCCCACAATAATGGAGGCAGAGGTTTACTTCAGGCCAAGAAGAAGACAACTATGCATTAGCTGATTGTGTAAAAGACAGCCAGGAGCAAGCACTGATGGAAGTTAAAAATTGAAACTTATTAAATGTACAGGAAACAAAAAGTGAATGTCAAAATGTAATGCCAAACACAAACACAATGCTGGAAAAGAAAAACATTATATGGTCAATTTCTACAAAACATTGAGGGGAAAGTAGATAAAGGGGGGGGAACCAGCAATGACTTACAACTGGAACATTAAAAATAAAGAAATTGAAGGCTTGATATTTATTTTATAAATAATTCAAATGGTGAACATACCTAATACTCCTTTCTGTTCCTATATTCCTCATAACAGCCTTGTGAGGTGAGTTGAACAGAGAGACAATGTCTGGTCCAAAGTCACCCAGTCTGAAGTCACAGTCGCCTGGTTTCTAGGTCAGCATCTATCACTACACCAAACTGGCTATTTCTGCTGATTTGGTCCTCCTAAGCTGTTTTGGACTTTCAAGGTAATTTAAATTGGGCTTAAAGATGGAGTATCAACCTATGTTGTGGGTGCACGATTAGTATTATTTACTTTGATTGCCTAGCTCCCAAGAGCAGCTGGCAGCTGTATTTTGCACTGTCTATAGCTTCCCAACTTTCTTTAACTGCATACCCAAGTAATCAGGCGTAAATGGGTTTGAGACATAAAAACAATAATTAACGACATATTAATTATATAAAAGAGTTTATCAATGCATTTCACATAGGATCTATAACCCAGCAAAAGTGTGTCAGGCAGAAAGGACCATAAGAATGTTGGGGGGGGGGGAAATAGCACGCTGTGGGAATGGAATATGCTTGTCTATTATTCTACCCCATCAAGTGCAATTTGAAGGATTCTTGCTGCTCTAGCATCAGATTTCATAACCATGGGGACTCCAGAATAGCAGTACCCTGAAAGCCTTCCAACCATTCTTATAGAATTGAGCTCTTATCGACTGTGACATGTTAGGATTTGTACTGATATGTGGGAATGATCTTGAAACACAAGAGAAAGAACCACAGATTAGACAATAGTCAGATAAGAGTCAACTAATCACACAGAAGGAATGTGGGTATGGCAAACAACTCAGAAGGCACCTATCCTAGTTTTCTTGGATTGTAAACATACGAGGGGAGAGGTGCACTTTTAGACTTGCGAGATTCTGCTAATGCAGTGTTTCTCAACCTTGACAATTTTAAGGCATGTGGACGTCAACTCCCAGAATTCCACAGCCAGCATTGCTGGCTGTGGAATTCTGGGAGTTGAAGTCCACATGCCTTAAAATTGTCAAGGTTGAGAAACACTGCTAATGCAATCTTACAATAAAGTTAAAACTAGTACTTCTGGGTGTGCTTCTTACCTAGACTAACTCACAAGGCTGACAAGGTCTGAGCAAAGTCCCCTTGCTCTCAAAATGTTTCAGGCAGATATAATGGCATCTTGAAGATAAAACAGTAAAACCGGAAAAGGAAAAGCTGATGCTGGTAATCCTGTTCCAATGTCATAAGAATGGAAGTAACTTATATAATGTACCAACTCTAGACAACTCTTCCTGCCAATAGTACAGGTAATCTGGCTGTGTATATCCTGTATTAGAAGCCACTGAGAATCTGCCAATCATGTGATCAGAGTTTCACGTCAATCAGCCTGCCAACTCTTGGTTCCCAGATGGAAAGAGATGTTTTGTCTGCAAGAGGCAAGTGTGGATCTAATCCATCATACCTATCATTCCTAAAAACAGTTTTTCAGTATTTGCCAGTAACTTATGGTCTTTTGACTTTCAAGGATGGCTCATTTTTATTTTTCTTCCTATGAGAAAACTCTATAATTTTCAGGTTCCTATTATTTCAGAAACTTCAGAAAATAACAGAGAAACTAGATTTGCAGATTTCTCCTTTGGAAAGGAGTCATCGTTGTCGCCAAGAGATGATTTTTAGACAAACATGTCCTCTAAAGATTCACAGGGATCTGCTCAATTTTAGCCTCTTTTTAAATAATGCTGTTTTTTCTAGAGGACATGTTTGTCTAGAAATCATCACTACAAACAAAAGCAAAATGAAAGATGCAATGACCAAAAATTAGAATAGAATTGTATATATTCTATAATATTTCCACCATCTCCATTATACAGTATCTCTATTTTCTTTCTTTTTTTTTTTAAAGACATAAAGAAAGCAAAATTAATAGCTAAGGCTTATAGAACACCATGTGTAAAGGACAGAAAGGAAACAATATATTTAAATGTAAGTACTTTTTCTTCTAAAGCTCTTCTTACATGTAGGTCCTCAGATGTAGGAAAAGGAAGGACTCTCTTATGAGCAGAATATGCGAGGCACAATGAGAATACGTAAATACAAAGCCTGCCAATGTCTCTATTGTATGAAGAGGTTCATGAACTCAGAAGAAAAAGGTTTTGCAATTTCTTTTTGGGTTGTACGGCGAAACTCATTATTAAGAATTACATCAAGCTATGTTACCTTATCTTTGGCTTGTTTTTGCTTTGCTACTGAGAGTGGGACAAACGCCACTGGGAGACTGAAAGGGATGGAAGGCATTCAGTACAGCACAACAAGCCCACACAACTCATTGTTTACCTAGTACTGGGGAGAGAAGAATGCTGCCTTCCTGTGGAAGAGGAATCAAAACAGTGTCTCTCCACTTTGGCAACTTGGAAGTTGTGTGGCTGGGGAAGTCTGGGAGTTAAAGTCCACACACCTTCTGTTTGTCAAGGATGATCAATTAGAAAGTCCAATTAGGGCTGGAGTAGCCAAGGTTCCAGTAACCACTCAGCAATGAAGCTCATTAAGGACCTGAGCATGATCTTAAGCTTAACTTTCCTCACAGAGTTTAAATAGGGTAGGGGAGAGAAGGGGAAAATATTATGAATGCCACCAGGAGCTCTTACAGATAAAGCAGACAGCAACATCCATCATGGAATGTCAAAATTGGTAAGATGGTGGATTTCCCATTGGGATCCAAGCTCTGCCCCTTTTGTATTTTGTTTTCTTTTTGTAAATCTTTTATTAATTTAAAGTTTTACAATCTTAAGTACTTAATAAACAACTCGGTGTCTGGGTTCCTTTATCATTCAGTGGTATATATTAGCTTTCATTCAAAATATCCAATACTACACCACCCAGTATTTCCCTGATCCTCTCTTGTTCCAATAATAATCATTTTCCCCACTATGGAAGTATAATTCTTACTGCTATTAATACCTATACAATTAAATATAAAAATATTCATTACATGTTTCTTATGTTATACATAGTGTCAATAATATCGGTTTATAATATCTTCTCTAGCCAAAACATATCTCAAATGTATTTGCAATCAGAGTTTCCTTATCCCATCTGTATTTTTTTTGTATTTTTTTTTCAATTTTAATTTCCCGTTAATATTCAAAATAACTTTATCAATTATCATTTTTCTCATAATTAATTACATCTGGGTAACTAAAATCTTCCCTTATACTGACCCTCTTAGTATTTTCATATTTCCCCTTCTGCCCCTTTTGTATTTGGCTGTGAAATCAACACACACATACAAAAGGGACACCACTTTTACCTTCTGACTGTTTTCAACCTTCCTCCTATTATGTAGGCCATAGAGGGCAGCCTATAAATGTGATAAGAAGTCTTCTAAAACTGTAAAACCAACTCGTGTAAAAAAAAAAAAGGGAGAAGAAATATCCACTTATGAAGCGGAATATAGTCCAGAGTCGCAGGAAGGAGCGGTTATTTCCCAGAAGGCAAAGAGACAGCTGGGCAAGATTAATGTCAGACCAACCAAGAACATGTGGAGTTACTTCTGAGTAGTTCTGTATTGTTGTTCACCCACAAATAGAATATTGCCAGAGTCAAACAAGTGTCTTCATAACTACCTATTGGATATACTCTGTGAACTCCTGAGTAGGGTCCATCTTTGCCCTCTTACTGCCTACCAGACATTCCAAGTTCTGCTGTCCCTTTGCCCTCTGGAAAATAGCCCCTCCCTCTGGACTATATTCCACCACACAGATGATTATAACAGCCAAGCTACAGCCTTACTAAATCTATTTTAATGCTTAAGGCTTCAGATGCAGTTGACTAAATCTCCTCTTCCAATCTTATCCTTCTATTGGACCATCCTATGCTTCTCTTGAAAAGAGTTTTCAAGTGGGAAAGTCTCCAGAATAATTCAACATTATGAAAAATACAATCTACAGCCATCCTCTTAGAGCAAAATCAACAGATGTCCTTCTTCCGCATCATTTCCCTGTTTGGAGGTTTGGATTTTTGTTTTCTTCTTCATAATTAAAGCACGATCCTATTATTCCAGAAACATGTCTAAAGAATCAGTTGGTTTTGCTGCCTTCTCCTGGTTTGGAAATTCTTCCTATCTATCTGATGTATCAAGACCAAGTGGAATTTGGGGAAGGTGTGGAGCAGCACAAACTCTTAGTTGATATTTGAACAAGAAGTCAAATTAAATTGTATTAAGTAACTTAAAATGGGTTGTAAAAAGATTCTCTCCTTATTACGTTGTATCTATAATTGTCAATCCTTTCCTTCCTCGGCAGTTAAGTCATTGGATGGATAAACTGACAAATGGAGCTTTTTCCTAGAGTAGAACTTTGACTTCCTTCACATTCATCCTTCTATCACTCGTTCTAAATTCTCCCTCTCTTCTCACTTCCCCAGTCGCCAGATTGTAGCCTGGGAAAAAGTCTCCTGAATTACATTTTTTTTAAATTAACGATAACTGATGTTGTCATACCCAGTCATTACAACTTGCACACCAGCCTTGCAGTGGGAACCAGCTAAATTTGAAACTCACTGCTGAACAAGACCAAGCTCAGAAGATAATGCATCACCAGAGGACCCCAGTTTGGAGAAGATGGCTTTGCTAACTCTAAAGCACGAGCCCTTTTCTCTTTTCTCCTTTTCTACGCCTATTATTTTCTCTGTCTTAGATGGTGATGCTTCACAAACTGAACTATGTGAGGACTTTGTCCCTCAAGCACGTCCCATTAGATATCCAGTGCTGTGATCAACAGCTGTTGATTAAAGACACTCGCCACAGCATCCCAGCTCGAGTGTATGCCTTGCAGCCTCAATCTTTCTTCAAACAGCCCACCTGCAGCCACAGCCTATCATTCTTCCCTTACTAGTCATCAAACAGGGCCTCATATGTTTTCACAGCTTTCGTCTGGAAAGCCACTCAGGAAGGCCTTTCCATCTTTCTCCATTTCAGTGAAGAGTCACCAGTTGTTTTTCCTGGTCTCATCAGGCTACGCAAATAGTTAAGGCTGCTTGTACAGAATGGCTTTTTAAAGGAAATGGCTCATATCAAGACAAATATACAGATACCAAGGATTGGCAAACAGTGTTCAAAATGCCTGTGATTTTTAGCTCATTTCAGGTAAAAGATGGTGCAAGCAAGATCTGAAGCCGGGTGATTTATTTCGCTAATTACATGGTTTCTTGAGCTATGACATAGAGCAGGGGTGTCAAACTGCTGACCTGCAGGCCAGATGCGTCATGCCGAAACCTCACCCACCCCATTGCCGGCAACGTCACATCATGTGATGTTGCAAGTTTGACACACTTGACATAGAGCTACCATGAAGTGAGAGCAAGTTGTGTGGGGACAATTGTTACAGGCCACACCATGCATGAAGAGGAATGGGTCACCTTCTCAAATGTGGCCCAAGCCAATTTGGTCCTCAGATCATAGCTATCATTAAATGGTTTAAGGGAAAAATTGTCATTGATGAAATCTATTGCAGATGTATAGTTGGGCCAGAAAAATAGTATTATATTTAAGAGTTACTCTTGTAAAAGGCATTTTTATTTTTCCTTCTCGTTTCTTAGATAAGAACCTGAGAACTTCTTTTGAATTCTATTTGTGTTTTTGGAATATATGAAGTGGTGGAAGTCCTGTTGTTGTTTTTCTGTTACACATCTCTCCATCATTCTGGCTGTAGTCTTCCTGGTGGGTTGTGGAAAACTTTATAGAGGTAGGTCAGGGGTGTCAAACTGCCGGCCTGTGGGCTGGATCCGTCATGCCGAAACCGCGCCCACTCCATTGCCAGCAATGGAAAAAAAGTCACAACAACTCGCGACATGTCACGTGACGTTGCGACTTTGACACCCCTGAGGTAGGTGAATTTGAAGGAGATTTCAGTAAATCCCCATTCAAATCAAATCTTCAGATTTAATCTTAGATTTTGATTCAAGACATTGGACTCAAAACACTTTCAATTCATTGCTGGGGGTGGGGGTAAAAGTATGCTTTTATGGTTTCATGGACTTTCTGGTGCTTTCTGGCCTTGTAGAATTTGATGCATGTTACAACTTTCTAATCTATATGAGCAAAACTGAAGGGGGATGAGTGGTGTGATTGATTCTGGTATTGACACAAGTAGCCAGTTAATGAATCATGCCAGTAAATCTGCCAATCCAGAAAAACAACTAATCAGAGGGTGCTGAATCCTTCAATCTTTAGTAAGAGCTTACTCCTTAAATAGTTTTTCAACTTTTTTATTTTCAAGTTAGAACAGGTCATTTTATGCATTAATGCTACAGAATTAACCTAATTAATTTCATTAATGCTTTCCTAAGCAGTTTGGAGGCTGCCATGCTTTCCTTTTTGTTATCCTTCTATAACTCCGAGTCTTCGGAGAGGAGCGGCATACAAATCCGAATAACATAAATAAAAAATAAACTGCTTTAAAAGAGGTGCAAGGGAAAATACATACATACATACACACAAACATACATACATACATACATACATATATACATACATACTATGTGGGATCTCCAGCTAGACTGAAGGGAGGTGTTAAAAGGGGACTGAGCTTAGAATCCTTGCACTGCAGGAAGCAGCACAGGAAGTGGCTATGGCAATCTCATGGCCTCCTCATCTACCCACTCCGCAAAAGAAAAGGGGACAATGGGGTCATTCAGTGGATCCTGTCAGCCAAGGAATTGCACCTGGCAGGGTCCAGGAGAACAGCCTTTTCTGTTGTGGCCCCCAGCTGCTAGAACATTGTGCCGCTGGAGGAGAGATCTTCCCTCATCATCTTGGCCTTCCAGAAGGGCCTAAAAACCTGACTCTGCCAATTGGCTTTGGGTCCCATTGTGGAAGTGGCTCATAGATAAGATGAAGATTCCACCTCTACCTTGTTTATGCATTGATTCTTTATATCCACACTTTATTTCTAATATTGCTGATTTTAATGTTTTAACTGTTAATGCCTCGTGTTTTGATGTTTTCAACCTTCTAGTTGTTTTGTATATCTATTTTTTGATATTGTAAACCACTCAGAGTCACTTGATATTAAATCTAATAAATAATAATAAATAAATTGCAGCTCTAGAATGCAAAATACAAAGAAAGAGGGACAGAATTACATTTGTGCTGGAGATTCATTCTGGAATAATGGATTGGCTACTGGAATGTTCAGTTATTCACTTCTATGCTCAACCTGTAACTTGGTAAATACATTCAAATACTAAGAATGTGCCATACACCTCCCAGTGACTTATTCTGCACAAAGAAACAAACATAACTGCCCAAGTTAAATTTGAAAACTAGGAGAAGCATAGTTGAACTATTTCTCTCATTAACTGGCTACTATTTTCTCCCCAGGTTTCTATTAATTTCTTGTACATAAATAAACTTTAAATCAATAGGACAATGCAAACGAAGGACAGGAAATCATAGCAACAATCACAGAAGGAATACTGTGATTAGATTTAACACTCAAGAAGCTGATCTACTAACAGTAATCAAGGACAGTGCTAGGCACAATTATTCATGTCCTTATTGAGATCTAGTCATTTAACAAATGTCTTGGAGAACGTAAACAGGAGGATTTTTAAGTGATGTTTACTTGTGATCAGGTAAAGGTTAATCTTACCTGAATGCCTTCTGAGGCATTTAATCTGAGGAAAAGATCCACTAATGCTGAGGATGCACTGGAATAACAGTTGAAACATGGGGAGGGAAATTCAGGGGTGGAGAAAAAGAAGGAAGAGAAAATGGAAGTCAATTAGTCCATTCCTAAAACCCAAGATGGCCATGAGTAAAACAAGAGAAAATCAGAAGAGACTTTCATTCTTAAATATAGCAAAATTTAACAGTGAAAAGATACAAGAATATAATATTTTCATAACATCACACAGTAACCAAAACAGTTATGCTAACTAGCTAATAAAAGAACCTAAGACTAAGGACTGTTTAGGAACATTTTTCTAAAGGAGGTTTGTTGGAATGGCATCAGAGGTTGAATATCACAAAAGAACTGGCAGAGAAGTGGACAAAAGATCATGCCTCACAACTGAGATGGATTTAGATAGCATCAACTGTTGAAGATAACTATAGAGTAACATGAACTGGTAAACCTGAATTGGATTAAGCAGTATTTACAATGCTGAAGGCGTATTATTTGGAGAATGGCCTGAAGACCTTGAACTGGAAGAAGGTATAACTGAGAAAGATTATTACTGTGGTGTAATGTAGTCTGGATTCCCAGGGGAGCAAAAGACAGCAAGGCTTAGAAGTCTAGTGGTAAGAAGAAAGTTAGAGCAGCTCCTCCTTAGGAGTTCTCAGAATATATGTTTAATGGTGTAAGTAGTTTGCTTTATTTTGGCGAGATTTTTGTCTATGGGTGAGGAACAATAAAGGAAACTGTTTAGAAGACTCTTAGCATGTCTTTCTTACTTTTTAGAGCCTGACATTTGAAGATTAAAAGAAGAATACATCATAGGGCCTACTGACCAACATATCTGGGCTTGGTGAAAGTCAAGAATGATAGAAGATCAAACGTTTTACCAAAGAAAAGGCACTTGCCATCCTAAGAGAGAAAGTAGCTACCCATATTTTAAGCCCTTTCCTAATTCTAAATTAGAAAGTAGGCAAGATAAAGAAACAGATCAAAATGTGTACATATTAAGCCAACATTATGGAATCCATATATGTTCAACTAGAGGACCCTGATACTCTATAACAGTGATGGTGAACCTTTTAGAGACCGAGTGCCAAAACCGCAATCCAAAACCCACTTATTTATCGCAAAGTGCAAGGGCCATATCAGCATTGTGGTGCCCTCGGGGGGGTGAGGTGCCTCTGAGTGCCACCTCTGGCATGTCAAAACCGGGGGCACAAAAATGCTGCAAGGTGCAAAAACGGTCGCCGCCACACTGCAGGGTGCACATACAAGGCATTGCATCATGCAAGAATGGGGCAGGGCTAGTGAGAATCAAGCAGGCACTAGCCCTGCTCCATTTGTAGTGTGTGCGTGCTTGTGGCCCCATGTGCGCATGCACACATGTAAAATGCTTCCCCCTCCCTTTTCTTCCAGTCCACCAACCGACAATGGTTGGTGACCTCTGCTTTACCACCTCTACTTGAGCTTGCTAGTCGGCTGCTTCGCCTCCTTTGTCCTGGGGGGGGCTCCTGCTCCAGACGGCGGTGGCAGCCTGATGGACCTGATGCTGGTGGTGGTGGCGCACGTGCCAACAGAGAGGGCTCTGAGTGCCGCCTCTGGCACGCGTGCCATAGTTTTGCCACCACCGCTTTATAAGCTCAGAGGAAAAGATACAGTCACTCTGCATTGTAGAATTACACATTTTACACTTCTCTCTAGAAATTAGGGGGAAAGAGCCGGAGAGCACAGGCTTGACCTACCTGCCATAAAAATCTTTGGGACATTTAGAATAAATACTGAACAAATGCTTTCTTGTTTTGCTGCTTGTATGAATAAAAGGAGAGGAAAAAAATGTAACTACTTGTCCTGGGGTATTTATCAAATCCTGAGAACACACATTCCCAGCTGGGAAGTTCTGGGAGTTGAAGTCCATCTGTCTTAAAAGTTTTCAGGGTTGAGAAACTCTGCCATAGAAAGCCTAAAGCAGATGTCAGGCTCATCGAAAATACAATGGACAAATTGTCATTAAGAAATGAACTAAATAGCTTTTCCTCACACTCTCAGTTCTGCAAAAGGGTGCTTGGCTTTTGCAACTGTTACTCTTGAGTAAAAATAACTGTTTTCATCAGATATATCTTGTATAATATATAGTATATATTGTATGGCAATCCTCTTCTATATAACTATTGAAGGTATAACCGGTTATTCTGGCCATCTTAATTAGATGTAATTGTCCATATTTCCATTTGGTTTCTATTGAGCTAGGATAGGACAAAATAAAGGCGGGCCATATATTTAAATAGGAAGGGAAGGTAAGGTAAGATAAGGTAAGGTAAGGTAAGGTAAGATAACCTTTATTATTTTTGCTGTGAACACACTGGAATAATAATAATAATAATAATAATAATAATAATAATAATAATAATAATAACAATAGTAATAGTAATAATAATAATAATGTTGGAAGGGAACTTGGAGGTCATCTAGTCCAACCCCTACTCAGGCAGGAATCCCTATACCATTTCAGACAAATGGCTGTCCAGTCTCTTCTTTAAAAATTTCAGCGTTAGAGCATTCACAGCTTCTGGAGGCAGGTTATTCCACTGATTAATAGTTCTAACTGTCAGGAAATTTCTCCTTAATTCTAGGTTGCTTCTCTCTTTGGTTAGTTTCCATCCTTTGCTTCTTGTCCTGCCTTCAGGTCCTTTGGAGAATAGGTTGAGTCCCTCTTCTTTGTGGCACCCCCTGATATATTGGAAGACTATCATGTCCCCCCTCGTCCTTCTCTTCATTAAACTAGACATACCCAATTCCAGCAACTGTTCCTTATATGTTTGTCTCCGGTTCCCTAATCATCTTTGTTGCTCTTCTCTGTACTCTTTCTAGGGTCTCAACATCTTTTTTACATCGTGGTGACCCAAACTGGATGCAATATTCCAAGTGTAGCCTTACCAAGGCATTGTAAAGTGGTATTAATACTTCACGTGATCTTGATTCTGTCCCTCTGTTAATGCAGCCTAGCTCTGTGTTGGCTTTTTTGGCAGTTGCAGCACACTGCTGGCTCATATTTAAGTGATTGTCCACTAGGACTCCAAGATCCCTCTCACAGTTACTACTATTGAGCAAGGTACCACCAATAATACTATACCTGTGCATTTGGTTTTTATTGCCTAAATGTAGAACCTTACTTTTTTCATCATTGAATTTCATTTTGTTCAAGTCTGTCAAGATTCTTTTGTATCTTAAGTCTATCTTCTGGAGTGTTGGCTATTCCTGCCAGCTTGGTGTTGTCTGCAAATTTGATGAGTTCCCCATCTATCATCTATCCCCTCATTCAAATCATTGATGAAGATGTTGAAGAGCACTGGGCCCAGAACAGAGCCCTGGGGCACCCCACTACGCACTTCCCTCCATCTGGATGCAGTTCCATTGAGGACCACACGCTGAGTATGGCCAGTCAGCCAGCTACGAATCCATCTGGTGGTGATGCTGTCTAACCCACATTTTTCTATCTTATCAATTAGTAGGTTGTGGTCTACTTTATCAAATGTCTTACTGAAGTCGAGGTAGATTATATCCACAGCATTCCTCTGGTCCACTAATTTTGTCACCTGGTCAAACAATGCAATAAGATTTGTTTGGTATGATACACATTGTAGAGCAACTCCACCTCCTCTTTTATTTGATCTGTTTCTTTTAAATAATTTAAATCCCTTTAGCTGTGTGCTCCATTTGTGGGTTTCATCCCACCAAGTTTCCGTAATGGCAACATATCGTATCTGCCCTTATTTACCTGAATTTCTAATTCACCTTGTTTGTTGCTCATACTCTGTACACACATTAAAAATGAAATTCTGTTGCCTACTCTCAAAAAAAGTATATCTCTACCTATGAACATACATAACACACATATACACATGCTATATAAATAGCATTTCAGTCAGGTTGTGCTATTTGATTGCCCATGTTCTAATTCTCTTAATCAGAGAATTCTAACACCTATTCCAAACTTGGTCTATTTTCAAGACACTCATGAAAAATAGAAGAATTCCGATTTTTGCATTTATTTTTTACAGTCTCTGTGGGTCTGTATCTGTATCTTACTCTGCCTCTCTCTATATATCTCTCTTGCTAAGCTATAACATTTAATAGTTTTGCATAAATACTACACATTTAAAGAGCTTGAATATACTGTACAGTAATGGCATTAGAAATAATTTGAATCCTGAACACTAAACCTTACTGGTTTTGTTAGGTAGTTTTTCTTGACTTTTCTACCCTTTTCTCAAGACACTTACTGCAGACATCTTTTTTTCATCTTTTTGTTGTTGTTCCCAAGTTAGCCAGAGTTGTGAGATGGCATAGCAATCCAGGTGAGACAATGGTGGGCAAAAGAATGGGCTTGCCACATTGTACAGTCCCTTAGCAGTCACCCAAAGGAGCAAGGCTCGCTCCTTGATTCATTATGTGTACTTGGAATAGAGCTAGCTTTGCATTGATTAAAGATTACTTGTAAAACAGGAGGAGAAGGCCAACATTATAAGCAAAACAAATGCTCTGATTGAAATGAGGGTGATGGTTTTCATTGAACTTGTCTCTGGGCAAAAATATATGCTTTCGCTCGTTGCCGATTTCTTTAATTAGACTAGTAACAAGGTGATTAGACATTATAAGGTTTGGGAAAGGAGAAAAAAAATCATATTCACTGACTGAAAAGAGAGACTTCAGAATCTACATTATTCACAGTTGATTAGACTAAGAAAAGCATTTCTCAGACATTTCTCGGCACGACATATTGTGAACTCTATTTTACTGCCAGACTCCAAATGGCAATTAACAGTCTTAAGCTGCATATAAAACCTAATATGTACCACATTTACAAGAGCATTGTGTGTGAATCAAATTATGCTATCTTGAGTTTGAAGAACTTAGAAATAATTGCCAATAAGTATTCATGTATTGGACCAATTTTTGAAACAAGTTCTTGTAATTACTACCAGTGTCGGGAGTACGTGTGGCTGATTTTATGAGATCTGATGCATTTAGAGAAGCTGGCTGAATAGTTGCTGGTTTACTTTGGCAGGAGAACATTCTTCATGTCACAGCTTTGTGTTCTGGTTTTTGCATGTAAAACCCCAGTACAAGTGTACAATATTTTAGCATCATAAATGGTGTATGAAATGAGAAAAGGGAAAAAATAAAATAAAAGGGCTATGATCCAATAAAATATTAAGCCAAAGAATGCACTTGAACAGGTGTTTGACATTGCTTTTCTATTCTGTTTCCTTTGTGTATTTAGAGCAATTACTGAGATTCTTTGCTTTTGAAATTTTTATTTTGATGGTATTAAGTAGTACACAATTATTTTAATGTAAAGGCTTTTCTTAAAAAGTGTGGACTATGTCTTTTTTTTTTTTTTTGCTAAGGAGAATCCAGTAAGAATTGACATATTGAGATACTCCCCACACATACAGACAAATTTTCAACCTTTCTGTTCTTTTGTTCTTTTTACTCATTCTCTTTTTCTTTCTTCTCAATTTTTTTCCCCTCACCATCACATTAGAGCCCTCTAGGAACACATGTTTGAAAACAAACAAGGAAGGGATTTCAACTCTAAGGATAAGAAATGAAAGAGCCTTGTGTTATGTTAAAGGCTAATACAATTACTAGGGCATATATATATCTATATTCAGTGCTTTTTTTCTATATAAAAAAAAAAGGTGCCAGAACTCACACACATCATACAACCCGCCTTGCCTACCCTACAAGGTTCCATCTAAAAAAGGTGCCGGAACTCCGTTCTGGGCATTCTATGAGGAAAAAAAGCCCTGTCTATATTTATCTATGTCTTGTCTATATCTATGTCTATATCTACAGCTATATCCCTATGCATATTCAATAGAATATAAAATAATATTCTATAGTGTATTCTATAGAAAATAGAAAAATGTTCTAGATAATAATATTTTTAATGTTTTTGCCCCATGGGTTAGTATGGATACCCTTCTAAAAACTATAACAAGAAGAGAACAGCCCTTTTTAGTCTTCTATTTCTTAAAACTAGTCACAGAAAAAGCTAATTTAGAGGGATTGTCAAATGTGGATTGTGCTATGCCAGGCAGAAATGTTGAAGGTTTGGGACCTAATAAACAAATAAACAAACAAACAAAATAAGTTCTATGCCGGAAAAATTTCCTGCACTTTTTCTACCAGCTCCATTGTCAAGAGAAATTGGTTCTGAATTTCCTGCATTTTTTTTCTACTGTCTCTACTATTGAGAGAATTTGATTTTGAATTTCATGCCAAAGGCGAGAGAATGTTGGTGAAGCTATGTGTTATGGCTGGCCTTGGGTGGCCATCCTGATTTAGGTATGAAATGGGAAGGAAATATTTTTTTCATTGTAAAATAACCCATCCTATGGTCTAAAACCTCTTTGGCTTCCCATATTTCCACTGAATCCCAAGTAAAAAGATCTTGAGATTATGTCCTTACTTTTTCAAGTTAGGAAGTGTACCAACAATAGCATCCCTTCCACCCTGCCAACTGACAAGTAAACAAGTAAGTTGAGGACTGTCTGTATGGCTACCTGAGCTGGCCACTGTCAAACCTGATCTATGAACAGAATTTTCATATCTGTAAAAAAATGTTTATAGTATGATCTTATACCTATTTCCTTGGAGGACAAACCCCACAGTTTTCAGTTTGCATTTGAGTTTGTGTCTTAGCATTGCCACCGGAGCCTCTTTGTAACAATTGCCATCCTGCACAATAAGGCTTCAATTCTGCAATTACATTAATGGGTGGTAAAAGAACAAAGATTAAAGACATAATTTCACCTCGATTAAATAAGGACTATAGAAACTATTCCATTTTGCTTGCAGAGTCTTTCCAATCCTTTTCTTTCTCTGATAAACCCAAATGTTGCTTTTCTGTTAAAAAGGTGCTATCTCACTCTGTTTTAGTAATTGTTAATATTGTATCTTGCAAATATATTCCCTGCAGGACCATTTACTTTTTCCCCCCTTATTATTATGCTTTGAAAATGTCAGTCTCTATGATCATTACAAAATGTCTGCAAACATTTGTATTTCTAGGGAAGCAGCTAAACAAAGAATAACCTGGTGTGTTCATCTGTGTGTGTCTCTGTGTGTGTGTCTCTCTGTGTGTGCACCTGCACATATCCGTATTTGTGTGTGTTATTTCCTTGAAGTAATATAAATTAAGAGTTTTCTTATTTCCATTTTACAGTGAAAGACCCCTTGGTATACAAAACAACATTAAAGATGCCTGAAATAAAAAAGAATGGAATTATAGTTGCAAAAATAAATCTCTGAAGAACGAAAAGCTGGGCGAAAAAGACAAATGTTCATCATAATCTTCATCATAATCTTATTAGCATTTCTAGGGAGAAAAGTTCAAGTATCCGTCTATACTCGTATGAAACTGTCTCATAAATATGTCAAGCGCAAAGTATAGTTATTTTAATAATCTGTGTTGGTGGCCCATCGTGGATTTAATTAAGAGACAGCGAGTATGAAATACAGCATGGAAGCCCCCAACTAAATGGAGAAATGGTTTACTGCAGCATCAAATGGGGGGGGCACAGACTTAATGATGATTTGGTCTCAGAAATCCTACTTAAACTTAATTAATACTGACTGCAGCAGATTTGCTCGGAGAGAAGCAAAGGATAGAGGCACACAGAAAAAAAATTAATGATTTAGGCTGGAGCGTGATTTTTGTAAAAATACCTGCATTAGTTCAAACCACACAGTGTTATTTACCAAGAAAGATCCATGTCCTATTTCCAACATGGAATTAAAATTCATTACGCACCATTTATAATGCCGACTTCTAATTTTTGTTTTGTTTTCTGTTTGTTGGGGTGCTGTTTAGACGCCACCCCACATTTATTCTGGGATCGTGATCACAGAATTCTCTTTTTTATGGGTTACACTTCAAAATGAATGCAAATGTTATTCCCCTGGCATGAATCTACAAGAGGAGCAATGGTGATAAATCAGGAAACTTATCCCAAAAGATGGGCCGGGCAGAGACACCGAAAATAAAAATCAATATTTTACATTGAAACGACCCAAAATACCCCACTCCCCCCTGAAACGTCAGTCTATGGATTCAAATTCCATTTTAATATGTCTCATTCTTAAAATGCACTCTGCAAGAAGCAAAGCATCGGAGACAGAAGGTTATTGAGATATAGTGCCGGAAAGACCATAAAACATCTAATAGCGGGATTGTAGCCAAGAGTAACTGTCCATCTACAGAATAATGTTCAACAGTAAAATGGGTTTTCCTTTATTCAGTAGCCCTGGTTCTCCTCCATCTGCCCAAAATCTGCTCCAGAGAGCTGGCTGCTTCCCTAATTTCAGAAGGCTGTAAACATGAGCATTACTGGCACCAACATCCAATGTTCTCAGTGGATACAAATTCTGCACTGCTCTTTTTTAAAAAAAAAATTATTCTGACACCTGAAAAAAGACAGATGCACAGGATGTTACACAAAAATTCTTGCTTCACCTAACCTGAGCTATGCAGACTTCAGACTCTCAGAAATTTGTTTATTGTTTATTAATTTATATACTGAATCTTTATATACTTACCTTTGCAAATAACTCAAGAAGGCAAACATACCTAATACTCTTTCTTTCCCCTTTTCTCACCACAACAATAACCCTGCCAGCTTTCATTACTAAGATGGGAGTAGAATTCACAGTCTCCTGGCATGTAGCCTGATGCCTTAACCACTAGGCCAAGTGGCTCTAGTTTAATAATCTGATAATAGTGCTTTGCCCTTACTGCTAGCTGACTTTTTAATTGGAATTGCCAAGGACCAAGCCTGAGGTTTTATAACCTCAAAACCAGATTATAATGCCTCCTACTTTTTGTTTTTTGTTATCTTTTCTTCTCCCAAGCATAAGAAGGACATAAGCTGGTATTTGATAAGGAAATACAGATTTATTGCCAATAATTGCTCTGTCTTAGAAGTTAGGATCAACGAATCTAATTTTGCTAAACCTTTCAATTTGCTTAAATCTTTCTTCTTCATTTTGAAGTTGAAATACATTCAATGAAGGAAAATGAGCATAGAAAGCTTCATGATTATTTGCTCATTTACTTAGGTTTTCTGCCTCTAGTTTCAGGACGACAAGACCAGTAAAAACCTCCATAGTGCTCTCTGATCTGCCAAAGCTTCTTGGCCTTTGCTTGGACTTCCCTGGACATTCTTCTAAGCACAGACTTCAGAAAAACTCTTTTGAGACTAACATACTTCAGAAGAAACAGAATCACACAAATCTTTGGATACTTATGGAGCTCATATATATTTCGAACCCCAACTAAAAATAAAAGAAACTGACATTGCAGCAGCCCTGATCCATTGCCATTAAATTAAATGCAAAGAACACCATTCATTTGGACAAGGCTAGATAGGCATCTAAATAGGCATCTAGACTAAGATAGGCAGCTGGTACACGTGTGTGTGTGTGTGTGTGTGTGTGTGAGAGAGAGAGAGAGAGAGAGAGAGAGAGAGAGAGAGAGAGAGAGAGAGAGAGAGAGAGAGAGAGAGAGAGAGAGAGAGAGAGAGAGAGAGAGAGAGAGAGAGAGAGAGAGAGAGAGAGAGAGAGAGAGAGAGAGAGAGAGAATCTTAGCAGCAATAGAAACTTTCTTCTGGTTCTTCTTGAATAGCCTGTTTAATAAAAGCTTTGAATGCTGCACCTTTGTTCTTAGTCCACTAGTCTAGCATATATCCCTAGGAGACTATCCCATCCCCAGATGTTAAAGTATCTGTGCAGATAGATTGGTCCTTTGTCTTATGAGAAAATGTCTTATAATTCTTTTTCAAGAGGAACTGAGTGTTAGGCACAAGCCACCATATCCATATGTGAAGGGTTCAAGTTGTTGACTACTTTGTTGTATTGTATCCATAGTACAAGAATCTCCCCAGGCTGCTAGTCCTCCTTTGAGAACAAGCATGGAACTTTCATGGAACTTTGGGGGGGGGGTGTCATCCTAGGTTTCTTGTGCAATGATTCAAGACTAAGTCCCCGTTTGATCCTGATTTTTTGCCTGGTTGGTAGTTTCTGAATAATGAGGCAGCCTACTGCAGTGGCCCCCAACCTTTTGGGCACCAGGGACCAGTTCTGTGGAGAGAGGTTTTTCCATGGACTGGAGCAAGTGTGGTTTCATTTGCTGCTTGAATCCCATGGATAGGGCTTTGCTTGCTTGCAGGGCCCAGTTTTTGGTACGCTGCGGCCCATGGACCGGAGGTTGGGGACCACTGGTCTACTGGATTTGACTTTCATTTACTCTAGAGAGAAAAAAAAGAAAAATAAGGCATAGTGTAGTTGGTAGGTTTATGAAAAATATTAGAATGAAGAATGATTCAAACCTAGATTGCATGTTTTTGGTGTACTGTGATGTTCTCCCATTTTGATTTTTGGTGTGTCATAATTACATGCATTGAAAAATCATATATCTCCAGTACTTTTAGGAAGTAGATTGTAGATTTTACTTTTGTCTTCTAGAGGATTAAATATCCTATCCAGTTTTGTGTCATGCACAATTTCGATATGCATTGGCTCTCTTTGTTCAACTCATTAATAGAAACCAGGTCCAGAAAGGTATCTTGGTATGCCACTCAGTACTTCAATCCATTTTGTTGAAGTCCTGTAATAAGTACTCTTTGGCTAAATTTTTCTGGACAGCTATAAATCTACTCAATCATCCAATTCATACTTAACAAGATTGCTATTCAAAATGTCAGGAGTCTTTTATCAAATACTTTGTGGAAGTCCAGGTACATTATGTCCATAACATTGTCACAATTTTCTAAGGAAATTACTCCATCAAAATATGAAATAACTTTAACAATGCAAGATTTGTCCTTGACAATTTTTTTCTGATTTCTGGTAGTTCTGCCTTTTCTTTATTATTGGTTACTTTTTTTTTTTTGCAATCTTCCCTGAGCCGTTAATGCCTTATCCTTTTCTTTTATTTTTGAAGATATTAGAAGGAGCCTTTTGTGTTGTACTTCACATCCTTTGCTAATCTCAACTTATTCTGACTCTGAACTTCCTCGACATCATCTCTATGAATCCATGCTATATATATTGTTTGTACTCATTACTGACCTGTCTTTTGTTTTGCCTTTTCTATGGGTCCTTTTTGCTTTTTGGGCAGGCACATTGGCTTGTTATGCTATTTTCCTTATTTCTTCTTTGTTAAAGCACATTGCAACTATGCTTTCAGTTATTATCTTCTGCTTTAGGAATTCTATCCATCTTGCGCTCCTTTTCCAATTAGCTTTCTTCCAGCATAAATTTCTGCTTGCCAATCCTCTTAGTCAATTTAAAATCTGTCTTCCTGAAGTTACGTTTTTGACTGTACTCCATTTTAGGAATGTGCAGCTATTCAGATCTGAAGTGGGAAAGGGTGCTTAGGAAAGATAGTGGACACACTCATTGCAACTGATCTGCTGAAAGATGTTGCATATTCCTCCTGGACTTTTCCAGCAGTTGTACATTCCCATAAAAATCTACATTTCAACAAAGGAAATTTCAAGGAGGCCTGCTTTCCTGAATCAAGCCTTAAATTGAATCTGGTCTTCAAAATGAATTGATTTGAAATTGCTAATTCAAATCAGATGTTGGCTGATTTGCCACAACTCGGTTTCTGCGACAACCCTTGCTTCCTTACTGAATCACCCATTATGAGCAATCCACATTTCTCAGGACACATCCTTAGCTATGAGTTGCTATTCACCAGATGACATTGTATCTCACAAAATTAAACATAATGAAACACAAGCCCCCTAGAACACACAGTTTGGTTGGTCACTTAGTCTTTTTCTTGTTTTTCCTTCTGTTAAAAGTATGCAAATCTATTGACTGTAAATGAGTTTCCACATACATACTTTGTGCTTAGATCGTCATCCTCTACTATTATTACAACACCACTATACACAGTCTAGTGGTCTTAAGGCCAGCAAGATGTTCCTCCCTCTCATTACTGGCTACTCTTATTAGAAGCAAGAGTATCGATCAGCCTCTTCAGGATGAGCACTATCACTCAGTGCAATGACATGTCTTCGTGGCAGCCCACACTCTCCGCCATGTAGTGGGAATGTACAGGCAGCAGTCATCCAGTCACATTCAGAGGAAATGGATTGGTCATTCTGGTCTAGATTGCTTGGCATTTGGCAAGAGAACACTGGATGTTTTTCAAGAACTTGGGTTCCTCAAGATGAAGTCCTTCTCCCTGATTCTGCAGGTGGAAGAACAGGCTCAGTGGGCAGAATCATCCATGGGCCGCCATCTTCCTGGAAGCAAACACACTGTATGGATAATAAAAACAAAATGCCAAACCAAATGAAAAATAAAACAAAGTGTTTACATTCACAATTTCAAAACAGGCAGAAAATTGTGCCTACATCTTAATTTTAGGACAGGCAGGAGACTTCAGGCCATCAATAAATTTTAAGAGAGGCAACAGACTATTGCACCCTCCCACTTTAATCTTCCCAAACTCAAACTTGTTATAAGACAGAAATATTTTCTTTCTTCCAGGAGCCTCATTGCCTTGCTACTTATCCCTTATGGCTTGCTCTTCCGCATCTTCTCCATAAATAGAGTAGATATGCTGTCCTTAATTGATCTTGTTCACTGTCAGTTTGATGTAGTGGTTAAAGTACCAGGCTAGAAACTGGGGGACTGTGAGTTCTAGTCTTGTCTTGGGTGAATTTGGGTTAGTTTACTAGGAAGGAGGCAACGGCAAACCACTTCTGAAAATATTGCTAAGAAAACTGCATTGACGGCTTCCGGTTCTGCGCAACTAGCACACCAGCCAAGGGATCGAGATAATTCGATCTCTACGGCTGATTTCTCTCTGTTTGGGGACCCTAAATGGGCCCAAAGCCACCCCAGAGAGGAGGCAAGGAAGGAGGGAAGCCCCATTGATCCTGGGGAGAAGGCAGTCGATCCAGATGTCTGCTGAAAGCTCTCCAAAAATTGACAGAAGAAAGGTTAGCGTCATTCATGAATCTAGCCCAAGCTACATGCAGCCAAAGCCAAAAAGCACTAAACTAAGCATGATTGTAAACAGCATGACTGAACTTAGTAAGAATATTGATTTTCTCTCTTCTACCTGACTGATTTCCTGAGAAAAAAAGAAAAAACCCCAGAAGTAAAAATCCTCCGAAAGTGAGAGGGGTGTCTTTGGTCCACCCTCCTTTAAATGGAAGCCGCAAATTAAGTTTGGGGAGGGGGGGATTGAAAGATGGACTAGTGCTGACATCTAGTGGTGGATGAAAATACTGCCCTAAATATACAGCCCAGAAAGAGAAGCCTGTTGTCATGACCTTCAAGGTGTTGATTAAACAAAGAGCAGCTGGATTATCTACAAAGTGAGAACTACAAAACTTAGAAAAAATTGACCTTCCTGGATTATAAATATTTTTTAAATTGCGAGTTTAATGTGATTAGCAGGAACAGGACTTTTGGTCATTATGGAGCATCAGAGATCTACAGAAAGAACATAACAAGAAAAAATAAATAGTTACCAGGAAGAAACATTTGTTCTGTTACAACAAATGCAAATGATATTAACTTCAAACCATGAGGAAATTATAAATGAATTTTAAAATTTAAATGAATGCATTCTCAATTTAACATCACAACAATCAAATGATCAGAAAACAAAATATGAGAGAGATCATGTAAAGCAGACAACTGAACATAAGCTAGTGGAGACTCAAGTGGAGAAGGACTTACAAGAATCATGAACATTGAAAAGATAACTCTAAGATCACAAAGTAAATTTGAGGATAAGGAAAAAGATTTGCTAAAATGGATTACTGAGCCATTGGGAGTACCACAAGAAATGGGGAGACAAGGAATGATGAGAGAAATCTTCAATGAATATGAAGGGGCAAAATCTTTTTACAAAGACATGATGTTTGATTTGTCTACTACAGTGGTGGCGAACCTATGGCATGAGTGCCAGAGGCGGCACTTGGAGCCCTCTCTGAGGGCACATGTGCCGTCGCCCCAGCCCCGCCTCCCCCCACAGCCTCCTCCACACCAGCAGCCCCCCTGAAGGAGAGTTGCCCCCAGGCACAGCCCACCTAGAGCAGCACACCCAAGGACATGGCAGCCAGGCAGTGGGGACAAAATTCTGCCTTTGCACCCCATTGCAAAAAGTTGATGCTGCAGGGTACGGGTGGAGGGCGTGACTGCCATGGCACTGCTGGGCTGCCTGGGCAATCTGTGGCAGGTGTGGAGGTGGTGGGTGGCCCTACAGCTGGGTATGTCGGGGCAGGGGTGGAGCGGGGGTGGTGTGGTGCGGGGCAGTTTTTGGGTACTCGGTCTCTAAAAGATTCACCATCACTGCTCTACTATATCCACAACAACATTTACAAGATTATGGAAAGACTCTTTGATGCAACGGAAAATATTGATTGGGAGAGATGCTTGGCAAAAGAAGAAGGCTAAAGTGAGAATTGAGGAATTAGATGATGGGGTATCTAAGAGAGAATATTTAAAAATTAAACACCTGTTTGAATATGGCTGAAGAAATTGAAAGATTTTAGTTTAAGAGGGATGAATTCTCTAAGTAAGACAGTATCTTTTTTTTCCTTTTCGTCTTTTGTTTTTCAATATAACTATAAAAATGTGTGGGATGATTAACATAAAGGAAAAGTTTTAGATATTTAAATGTAATTGATTTTAAGAAAATTCCAATGGATAACTAAAAATGGGAAAAATGTTTTGAATACAGTTAAAAGATTAGATGATTGGATTTATTAAATGGAACATTTACAGATTAAACATAGATTTAATTATGGGTAAAAAGAACAGAAAGAATTTGGAAATAAGTGTATACTAATTCAAGAGGGATACATATTTTAAGTAATATATTTTTTTTTCTCCTTTTTTCTTTTTTCTCTTTTGCTTTTTCTCTCTCACATCTTTTCTTTTTCTATGTCTTTCTTTTGTCTCTTTTTCTTACTTATTTTTTAAGATATGAAAATAGATTTAAACACTTTAAGGTAATTAATTCTGGGGAAATTTTAACCATAGAAATGTTTTGAACATTGTAGGGAAAGTAAATTTAAATAAGAATTGTAAACAGGATTTGTGACGAGGCAACCAAGATGATGAGATAGAAAAGAAGCATAATATTGATGAGATTATTATTGGTAGAAATTTTAGAAAAATCTTTATATTTAATTGTTACCTATCAAATCAATAAGAATAGTATTAATTTAAGTTGCAAATAAAATATTATTGGAAGAAGAGAAAATCAAGCAAAGTTATAATGTGGATTTTAGAATATAGAAATTAACCAATAGTGATTACTTTGTAAATATAAACCCAGACAACATGCTGTTTACCAAATATTTAATAGTAGTAGTAGTAGTAGTAACAACAACAACAACAATAACAATAACAACAACAACAACAACAACAACAATAATAATAATAATAATAATAATAATAATAATAATAATAATAATAATAATAATAATAATAAAGTTGGAAGGGACCTTGGAGGTCATCGAGCCCAACCCCCTGCTCAGGCAGGAAACCCTACACCATTTCGGACAAATGGCTGTCCAGTCTCTTCTTAAAAACTTCCAGTGTTGGAGCATTCACCATTTCTGGAGGCAGGTTGTTCCATTGGTTAATTGTTCTGTCAGGAAGTTCGCTTGTTTATATATTTGTTTATATTAAAAAATCAATAAAATATATTTTTTAAAAAAGAAAACTGCATTGATATGTCCGGGCACTTTAAGGCATTAAACAAAACAACACAAAGCCCCAAAAAGATCTCTAGACAGCTTGACAAGATGCTCTTTATGTTGTATATACTTCTGTATATACAGATAGTCTCGACTTACAACAGTTCATTTAGTGACTGAAGTTACATCACTGAAAAAAGTGATTTATGACCATTTTTCATACGATCGTTGCAGCATCCCCATGGTCATGTGATCAAAATTTGGATGCTTGGCAACTGACTCATATTTATGACGGTGGCAGAGTCCTATGGTCATGTGATCACCTTTTGTGACCTTCTGGCAAGCAAAGTCAATGGGGAAACAGATTTACTTAACAACCCTGTTGTTAACAACTGCAGTGATTCACTTAACAACTGTCTCACTTAGCAACATAAATTTTGGGCTCCATTGTGATCGTAGGTTGAGGACAACCTGTATGTTATTCAGAAAACATAGAATTAAAATCGAAGCAATTAGGATTACAGCAATGTTGAGCTTCTGAGTAATATCCTGGCAGCTCAGAAGAATCATAAATTAGGATCAAATACATTACTTACCCTATTAGTTGTTGCATATTTCTCTTGGACTATACATGAGACAATAACTTCTTACACATGTGTTCCTTATTATTATTTTTATATCTCAGTCTTCTGCAGTATTAAAAATATATCATTTAAATGTTTTTTTCAATATTTGCCCAGTTTGTTGGTTGCTTGGCAAAGAAATTAAACCAGTCATTCTTAGTTTCAGTGAAGTTTTTATTATGTCAGCTTAATCCAGGAAACAACAATAAAATGACAATTACAATGTTAGTATGCACATCAGTTTGCATGAACTTTAGCTCAGTGGTCAAAATACACACATTATATATTCCAGATATAACTTAATTTGGATTGACAGGGCCATAGTGAAGTGTATAATTGACACATTAAGCATTTGGAAAATATAAATTCATTACTTTTTTATCACTAGAAACCATCAAGAAAGATCGGTTGGAAAGGTGAAGGTGGTACCTATAATTTCAAAATATATTTCTTTTACCCTTTAATAAATACAGTTCAAAATATTTATACATCTTTTCTAATATAAGTATGCTTAAAAGCAGCCAAATATTTTGTTCCTGTGTGTTTATAGCAAATCCATTTTTATCCGTTATGTTTACATAAATTTTCTGTACATTTATTGTATCATGGCTGTCAGTCTGCATTTGTTAGGACCAAAATCTTCCTTTTTTTCCTGATATGATTCAATTGGAAAAGGGTCAAAAACATGCAAATTACTTGCAGGAAACATTAGTGGCTAACAAGAATAGACATAACATTGTTCATATGAACAAAAGAAAAAGACATTGGCAATTTCTCATAAGCTCAGCATAATCCAGGTCTCTGTAAAATATAGGAAACAAGAAAGGAACTAAGCACACAGTCCATCCAAATGGAAGGTAGGTTGGTTTAGAAACCTGAATAAAGGCACGGTAGGTCTAGAAAAGGAATTTCTGGGTTCCATAACTAGATCCATCTTCTCTATGGGATGTGTGGTGCTCTCTGAACTTGGTGGTTTTCTTGAAGACATTTCATTATGCAACAGTGCTAACACTGATGATATTACCTAGTTGGGTAATGAAACATCTGCAAGAAAAACAACCAAGCTCAAAGATCACCAACAAGACTACCCTGAGCTTGAGCAGGGGGCTGGACTAGAAGACCTCCAAGGTCCCTTCCAGCTCTATTCCATTCTATTCAAACTACAAATATTCTCTTCTATCAATCATCTCTAGGCTAAGGCTAATCTGGGTGGGGATAAGTAGGTTTTCCTCCAGCTGGAGTCATCAGGCTAGAGAAGGAATTATCATGGGTCAGAATTAAGAAAAGTGAAGGAAAATGTCTCATGAACTAGTTAATTGAACATAAACCATCAAAAATACTGTCATAGTCCCTAGTCTGGATTCCAAAATATTCTTGATTTAAGTAGACAACTGGAACAAGGTACATGAAGAAGCAAATGATCTGAATCCTGACATTCACTGATAACAGTCCATGAAGAAGAAGAAATGGGTCTCAGTTGTACTAAAGTAAATTGATAAATGCATTTCCTTTGGCAATCGAAACTGGAAGATGGAGATCTCATACACAATGCATTTTTATTTTCAAGACTCAGGGAAAAGACAATAAGGTCCTTCTCTTTTCGGAGTAGCTTGTATGAATGCCATTGTTTGGTTGTAGATGACTTGAAGCCAATGAGTTGATGTCCCACACCATTACTTTACGTTCTTCATAGACTCCAAATATGAAATACTTTATCCCAAATCTTTAGCATGATCCTTGGGTTAGACTATGCTAGCATGTACATTTGTCTGCTAACATTTTTTTTAGGTATAATGATCCATTTGAGATCAGCTGCTGCTAGAGATTCATGCACTCATATAGGCACCTGTTTCTTTATGTTCTAGTCTTCCCTTATGCATGGAAAACAGCTGGGTCATTTTGGACCAGTCATTTTTCTCTTTAGACTGGAAAGTAAAAAAGAAAAAAAAGTAAAGAAATCTACCAATCCACACTGAACCAGTGTGATCGATTATAGTCCATCACTTTCACTGAGAAGCTTTATCATGAACTGAATTGATTTGGAATAATAATAATTCATAATAATAATGCAATAAACATGTACATAGTGATTTTGCAATGTACATATAAAAATGACTCCATTATAAACAACAGATTAAATCTTGACTAATGGATTTTATATTGGCCAATCCTTCTATTATGTCAATAAAAAGCTGTTCAAAAGGAGAGGAATGTCTTTATTCCAGGATTAAAAATCCAGAGGAACCGTTCCTTTCCCATAAAAGAGAACTATCTTTTACGCTCTGCATTTGATAAATCCTAGTTCTTCTAAAATTGATAGATTCTCACTTTTTCATTTTATAATTTAACGTAATGTTAATGCTAAATGTCCCTTAAACATGAAAAAGAATTGTTTGATGGATTAATCTCATCTAAACATAAGAAACTTACTTAATATTTTTTGATCCTTAGCCATCCCTTTGTTAATAGGGGACAGTCCAACTCTTTACTCTAAAGGGTGTTCCCGTTATCAATATCTATTGAAATGTTTTCCAACTTGCTGTAAAAGTAAACCCTAAGGTCTAGAATCTTTAACACACTTTTCAACAGTATTAGCAGTGTAGGGATTTCAGTGATTATTAGTATAACAAATCCAAATAATCAAGTTGAAAGATGCTTTAATTGAAACAATGGTGACGTGGGCAATAGATCTAGGATATAATATAAATATGGATCAGTGGCAGGAAGTATGAGAGCGAAATAACAAAATCACATTGGCGACATCATATAAAGAAAACCTGTATAAGATGGTTTACAGATGGCATCTCCCTCCAGCCAGATTAACCAAAATGTATAAAGGATATTCTTCTATGTGTTGGAAATGTAAAAAAGAAAAGGGCACTTTTTTTCATGTATGGTGGACATGTAGAGAAGCACAGGTGTATTGGCATATAGTCTGGGAATGGGCAATAGAACTGACTAGGCAAAACATTCTATACAAACCTGAGGCATTACTATTAGGAATGCTAGAGAAAAATGTAAATAAAGAGGACAGATATTTAATTATTCACATGGTTACGGCGGCAAGGATACTATTTGCTCAAAAATGGAAAGCAATGGAAGTACCGATTGAGGAAGAACTAATAAAGAAAATTATGTATTGCGCAGAACTAAGTAGGATAACTAAAAGATTAAAAAATCAGGAAAAAACAGAATTTTATCGAATATGGAATAAATTTTATAGATGGAGGGAAAAAATGGAGGTCACAAATAAAGAGATAAGTTAACATAGAGACCAGAAATGTATAGTTTGTATATAGATATATTATATGTAATTAATGTACAATATGGACTGAGATGTCAGTCAAAGACGATTTACCATGTTCAATGTTTTTAATCCTTTTTTTTCTTTGTATTCAATAAAAACTTTTAAAAAAAGAAAAAGAAAAAAAAGAAAGATGCTTTAATTATGTGTGCTGTCGTTCAGCAATTTTAAGCAACCCACACTCTTCTTGTGCTTATGCATTCTTTAACATAGGAGTGTGGTGGCCAACAAGGTTAGAATGCTGGGATGACAATCAGCAGCCTCGCGTTTGAGACCCATTGCTGCCACAGGGCGGGGTGAGCTCCCATCACATACTCCACCTCCCGCCAACCCAGCAGTTCGAAAGCAGATGACCGCAAGTAGATAAATGGGTACCACTTTGGTGGGCAACTTCATGGGGATGTGAAAGGAGCCTTCAACTGGGTGTCCTCAGGCAACAGTGATGTCACCGGCAAATCCTTTCACCGCAAAAGCACTTCGGTGCTTCCCACAAAGAAATATTAGTATCCTTTAACAATAAGACAAAAGATGGAACATATTTGAATAATTCTGGTCTGTTTCCACTAAAATGCTTACAGTACCTAAAATGGATTACTAGCACTTTTTATCACAATGGGAAAAACTTGTGACTAAGAGGCTCATTGGCTTATTTAGTTTGCTATCCAAGTCCCTGCTCTCCATTCTTGCTAGAAAAGGCCATGGACTTGATAGCCTCTTTTGTTGGGAGAAGATGTCTTCAAACAGATGACTAGTCGTCTATATAGATGGATGAACTGTTCCTTAGATGACCTTGGTTTACAATATGCCCATTCCATTATTTCAGCCAGAGTGAATATAAAAAATAAATTATACATTTACCCATTGGTGGTTTGTGAAGGATATTCCTTTCATGGAAGGAATGTTTCCACATGGGTATCTTTCTATTCACACAGAGCTTTGCCTTGCACTAAACTAAATACGAAACCTCTCAGCCTTGGTATCATTTAGTGTGTAGTAGTCAGAGAACTTCAGCTGTGAACCTGTGAAACATTCTGCAGAAACATTTCTTTCAACACATTCATCTATTAAGACTTCAACAGTATGTCTTTGTCAGATGTGTGGTCACACCTTAACTTTTATTCTCACTTAAAAAAAAAAACCCGAAAGCAATTAATTAGCCTCCCTAAATATGAACATTAACATTTAAATTAGTGGAAAAGTGTAAAGCATTTGACTAATTTAATTAACAAATATCCGAATTGTTTCTTGAAGATGGAGATAGAAAGGTATTCAGAAGAAGCCTTTCCTGAATGCCATACAACGAAGTAAAACATGGGCAATTTTAATGAATCTCCAAAATGAGGGTGGAGGATATGTATATATAGTTTGCTATCATCATAAGGATATAAAACAATAAAAGTTTGACACCCCTGATCTAGATCCAGCATATGAATATGTAAGAAACCAGATCTCTTTCCAATCTGATGCAGGACCATTCATGAATATTCTTCATCTATGGTACCTCAATTCTATGCAGGTAGTTGAGGACTACATTGAGGACTAATTGAGCCTGGAATTATGGTGGTAATTCATGGCATTTGTTAAGCAGGTTGCCATGTGACCACACCAATTTTATAAACTGTTTTGCATAGATCATTAAGCAAATGCTGCTGTCATTAAAAGAACACCATGGTCGTTAAGTAATGTGGTGGGGTCATTAAACAAATCCATTATAGCCAATGGGCAATTTTTGCGGGAAACCGGAAGTAAATGCCAGTTTTCAGCAAAACAAATATTGAAAATTGTGCTGCAAATGCCTGTAAATAAGGGCTGGTTGCCAAGTGCTAAAGTGTGATCACGTGACTGCAAGAGTGAGCAGTCATTGGAATTTCAAACTGGGTCATAAGTAGGACTGCCTGAATGGATCTTTCCAGTGGTGGGATTCAAATATGTGAACAATTGGTTCTCTGTGTGGATGCCGCTTCCGGAAGTCCATTCTGGGCCTGGGCAACAAAAAATTAGCTACCGGTTCTGCCAGACTTGTGCAAACTGGCTGAATTCCACTACTGGATCTATCTAACACTACTAATGTCCAGGACACTTTTTACCATCTTGATGCACAAAAGGCTTCATCAAATGCTTAATTGTCTCAAATTTTTCATTCATAGCATTCTCAAACAACTCAATCAAAACAGCAGATAAAGTCCATGTAGCATGATTTGCTTAAAAGAAAAAGACAGACCCTTACATCCATATCAATACTCACCCACTTACATCCACACTCTGTAAATTCATCCCTTCTTTGCCTCTTCTTGTCAGCTCATTATTTCAGTCAGACCTGCTTACTCATTTCCTAGAATGTGAGAGCCTTTCTCACAGTACTGATCTATTCCTATTTCCCAGCAGTAATCAGATGCCATATATACACATTTCCAGATTCTGGCCTGGCCTTTTGGATGTCAGCTGATATTTTTTTTAGATGGATAAACTTGAAGAGCCTGAGATTCCAGCCTAGAACTCAGGATTTGAAGCATGAATTTAGAAGGTTAATGCCATTTGGGATTGCATGTGTGTATATATGGACTTCTATGGTGCTGAAAATCCTCAACTTACAAATGAATTGGCTACAATATGATATGTAACTGGTAGTTCCATACCACAAAAGATAAGACTATGAAATAAATTATATGACCGGAAACTCCTATATCACATGCTCGGGATTTTATTTGACTTTATTGAATTCCTTATCTGTTAAATGTAGATTTCCATGGAACTAGGAAAACTGCTTGATACACCCATAATGCACTTGGGAAGATAGAAATTTGCATCCATATGAGCAAAGGCTGTTTTCAGGTCAATTTTGGGGAGAAGACTGAAGGTGTTTTTTTTTTCCAGAAAAGAATGCATTTCAGATTGCTGTCTGTTCAGAAATTCCTGTTCTCCAGTTCACTCAGGCATGGCAGCTGAATAAAATACATTTTGTAGATCTAGAATTCACATGTACTTGTTGAGAGACAAAAAAAAAATTCACATATCATTTGATTTGTAAATGGGAGTGTTATAGGATGGGAGGAAAGCACACACACAAAAACAACCCTCAGTGCTCCTTGATGCAGATAATCAAAAATGTGGCCTTGAGCCAGTCACCCTCTCTCAGCCCATCTCACCTCACAATGTCTGGGGGGGAAACAGGAGGAAGAAGAAGAATCTACCTTGAATTACTCATAAAGTAATAAAGGTGGGTTAAAAATCTAATAAATGGGTCCAGAGAAGCTCATGGAACACCAGGCCTTTCTCTGTTTCCCATAATGTTAAGACCCAGACCATTAGTGAAGTTCATTTTATCAACAGAGGTTTTCCTGGAGACGGCCTATGGCTTTAGTTCCTCTCAAAGGAAAAAGCAAGAATTCATTTTTGATTATCTGCATCATGATGAACAAAAATCATTCCTAAGAAATACGATTGGTCTTAGGCCAGGTAAGGAGCGGGTCTCAGATCTTTTCTAAGAAGTGAAGGGGCAACTACAGCTAATTCCTAAAGAAAGCTTGCATGTCATCTGGAGGGGTAGATTTCATAGGTTGTCTATTCTACATCAACTCTTCCACCTGGCAGAATTACACAATTTTTATTCTACAGCATTTCTCCACTGGCTTTATGTATATTATTTTGCCACTACACAAGTATAATTCAGCACCTTCTTTTTTTACCTTCTTTTATCTTCTTTTTACCTTCTTTTTCTGTCCCTTGGGGGGGGGAAACATCAACGACATTTTTTCCCACTTGTATACTTTCAGTTTTCTTTGGAGTGTTTGTATGAATTAGAAAGAAAGTATGTGTATTGTTTATTGGATTACCCAGTGGAGAATCAACCTAGCTAGGACAGCCTTTCCAGGAGGTTGTCCAAGGGAAAGAGAAATAAGCCAGGCATAAAAGAAATATAATTTATTATGCTTTCACAGCCCTTTTTACAACCTACTCTTGTCGCCATTACTAATTTCTTCCTGATATCCTGTTATTATCATCCTCCTGAAAGCTTCTTTAGATCTGCTTGTTTATGTCATGTCTATCTCTTCATTTAAAATGGAGCATCTGACTACATTTAAAATCCATAAGGGAAGAAAGATAGCTACACGTATCTCAAGACTCTTCGGAAAAATAAATAATCTCACTGTTTAAGCTTCCTTAAATGGAGCCACAGCAAAACTCTGAAGCTTTAAATGTAGATGAAAGAGAACAATTCTCCAGGTTTCAGAAGAGATAGAAATTATGGGAAGAACCCCTCATCTCCAAGCAGTCCTATATCACATGGGCCATTGTCCAAGCACTCCAGATGATAACATAAAGCTCCAGCAGGTCCCCAAATCTAATCTGAATGACCATGACAGGTGTTGTGTCCTGAGCCTGCAAAAGCAGGCTCGGGACGTTGCATTGGTCCTGGGCATTCCAAGGCTGGCCAGAACCAAACTGAGCGGCGCCGGCCTTGTGTGCATGCGCAAAGTGCTGGCTGCCCGGGACCAGACTGAGCGGCGCTAGCCTAGTGCACATGCGCAAGGCAAGAAACGCTAAGATACATTGTTCGTTTTTTGTCCGGGTCTCTGGTCTTTAAAAGAAGCCTGTTTACTTTTACTGTTTGAGTTTGTGAGTGAGTCTCAGAGGAATAAAGAATTGTTGAAGTAGCCATGTGTCTTCATCCTTTGCACTCGAACCCAGAACTTAACAACAGGATCCACCTAGACCACAGGAACAACCTGGTTTGTTCAGCACTTTACAGAATTGGGTTGAGACCCCAGTTTTGCAACCTAATGCAGACACTTCCTGTTGTTGGATAAAAAGATTCTTATAAGGATTTTTACATATCGCTGACTGGAGCGCCACTAAGTGGCCAAAAGCCATGTCCTCTCCTTCTCCTCTTCCCTTTCTCCTCCTCCTTCTGTCTTGGGTTGATTTTCCTAGTGTTCATGTTCAGTTCAGCCTCAGTAACAGCTTCCAAGTTCTTTCTCTGAGACTTCCAAGACCCTTTGATATTCCTAAGATGTGGTCATGATTAACGGTGTTTAAAGGCTATGTACAACATTTCACGCCAGTCTTTTATTCACCTGATAACAATGTGAAACAAAAGGCTTTCTTGAGGGGTTTTTTCCCCCTCCTTCTTTGGGTTTCTGATTAGTTTACAGTCCTACAGTTCCAGCTGTTTTATTCCAAAACCCTAAAACACTATCGCTGGGGAGTTCTGCGTAATTGCACATAATATGCGCCACATTATCCATTTCAGGAACTCTGCTGAAAGGCAGCTGCAATAAGGGGTTTTCTAAAGACAGTCTGGTTTACACTAATGGCCCTAACAGGAAGGAAATGCAATTTGAAAGAAGCTGATGCCTACGCTCTATTCTTGACTATAATATTTGATTTAATTATTAACTGTCAGTGATGGAGAGGCAGATCCTACATGGTATTTGGCTTCTGCTATGGATCACTGCCCAAGACCAGTGCTGAAGGGGGTATTTTCTAGATGGTGGTGGAATGCTGACACTTAATTATTACATTAAAACATATTTCCTGAATATTCCTTGAATCCTATGAAACAGCATCTTGTATTGTATGTAACTGATTATGTACTGAATTTAGCATGATCTCTCTCTCTCTCTCTCTCTTACACACCCACTCCATATACACCCACAATTATAATTCAACATATCTTGGGGTTGCAAGCTGGGGAAAACTGCCTTATATTTTTCTCTACCCTTAAGTCTAAACTATCTTATGATGTTTCTGTGATATGAATATTATTCTTAGATAGTCTACACGGTTGTGACAAACCTGGCTCTTTCTCCGATAATGGGATGGGGACATTAGTACTGGATCTCTGACGTGAGTGTGTGTCTAATGATTTTGTGATTTTACTGAGCCTTGATCCAGTTTTTAACTTATTTTTTTTTCTCACAAAGGCGAATATATGTGTCCCAGGATAATGTTGAAGGATTCAAACTGTGTTGGTCACTGGGAACCAGGTTTTGTCTTCCAAGTTTTTGGAGTTGTGCTGGAGCCCATCTTCAGATTTTTTTCTGTTAATGAAATTCTTTTTATTTTGTTTGCTGCCCAGCATTTCTTGGATAGATATGTAGCGGAAGGAAGGAAGGAAGGAAGGAAGGAAGGAAGGAAGGAAGGAAGGAAGGAAGGAAGGAAGGAAGGAAGGAAGGAAGGAGGGAAGGAGGGAGGGAGGGAGGGAGGGAGGGAGGATTTTGCTACACAGCTTGCATAGAATTGTATAAGGCAAAATTTGGGATTTGATCAAAAGTACTGCTGATCCCTAAGAGCCTATAATTTTCTTACTGACCTCCTCCCATACAAGAAATGAACCAGCTTACCACTTGATAGCAAGGACTGAATATGTGAATCTAAGATGCCCAGATCTCCATTTTGTATCACAGCACAGCAGTGAAGAGCCTAAATGTGTCTGTTATTCTAAGCAACTCCCAAGACAATTCAGTAGCCTTCCTCAGATATCTTTCTCTACTTAGTCTGGCAAAATGTTCAAATGAAGAAGGTGTCTCCCACATCTCTGTCCCCACTCAATCAACCAGTAGACTTCACAGGTTGAGGACAATCCACGAAAGAAAGTTTGACTGTGTGTTTAGGAGAAACATGAGAATCCTATTCATGCATATACACAGGAATTCTGCACAGGAATTCAGATTTCATAAAGGATTTTGCTGAACCTGCAAGGAATTTCCTTTGACATTTGATGTACAATCTGTAGTTAAAAAATAGGGAGAAACATTAAGGGTGGAATAAATAGACTGAGTTCAACCCATTCCCCTCTACAAATTGCCTGAATGTGTGGAAGGTAAACTTGCAAAAGAGCCAAGGAAGAAAATACACCAAAGCAAACATTAGAAGCTAACATGAGGAAGATTTTCACTCTAGTCTAGTTTATTGTAGTTGGCTCGGTCTGAAATGTCCTTTTTGGAGGTTTAAGCTAACTTTGTCTATGCATCATATTAGATAGTTAACTATCAATAGCAGGCACTAAGAGAACTATTAAAGTCACTTATTTGCAACTTGCAGCTGTCTATTATTGGAAAAAAAAGGCTAGGCTAGATACTGGCTTGCCAATCTATGACTATTGTGTGGTACGTTTGGGTTTTGTTTAGGATGATGCACTAACAATCTTTAGAGCTGAGCATTGTAAATGAAAGAGAATGCTATGGCTTGTTAAGCAAGCCATGATTTTTTTAAAAAAATAGCATGACTGGGCTAATATAGTAAATCTCAAGAGACTGCTACAGAAGAAGAAAAATTGTTGAAGGAAATGTGTGTGCATGAGAGCAGACAGAAGGAGACTATAATCTCCATCTAGATCTCTGCTTGGTTTCATGACTGGTCTTTTTTTTTTCCAGTAGGGAATCTTCTTCTACAGCATAGCTGTCAGCCTAGACTACCTCCTGGGTCAGCCATCTTGAGATCTGAAGAAATCTTGTTTGTGATTAAGATGCCCTCCTCTTTTCATTCCCGCTCACATATAGCTTTGTCTCTTGAAAACCTACCTGCTCCCTTGAATTCCAAGACCTTATCTACACACAGAACAGGTGATTGAGTGGACTGAATCATTTCATAGTGTGGTTGGAAAATAGCAGGGCAGCATTACATTTTCTTCCTTGCTTTTAAATGTGAGGTTAAGTATAATTAATGCCCCAGGCTAGAAACTGGGAGAAGTGTGAGTTCTAGTCCAACCTTAGCCATGAAAGCCAGCTAAGTGATTCTGGGCCTGTCGCTTTCTCTTAACTGAATTCACCTTACAGGATTGTTGTTGTGGAAAAATAGAAGGAGGAAGGAATGTCAGAAGTGCTCACCGCCTTGAGTTTATAAAAATAATAAAAGGCAAGATATTAACTAAAACATACTCACCCCCACCCCCACCCCATGCTGCAGCCTGCTGTGTCCTACAGTCCATTCTTCTTCAGGACCTTGTCATCCCATTCTGCCTCTACCTAGTGTTCCTTCAGAGCCAGAAAAATGGTCCACCAGGTTCTACAGAATGTCTTTCTCCCTCTGTGCACACAAAATTGAAGAACTGCTTTCGCTGTCAATATTTTGTTGCTCATATTCTTATTTGCCCCGAAGCATGAAAAACAGCATATTTCTCCTTAAAGAGCAAATTCAGTACTGAAACTGAATACAGCTGTGCTTTTGAAAGGCAAAGAACAAAAGTTTCAGCCTGCTGAAGTCATTCAGCTGGGAAACAGGAGTTTAACAGGACTAGTAGTAAACAGCATAATTGAGCAATGTAATTTCAGGGGGGTGTTTTGTATCTGTCTGCTAAGATTATTATCGTTGACATGATGCTGGACAGATGAAGGATTGTAGTTTGAACTGAACAATGGAGACAATATTGGGAATAAATCCAAAGTGTTCTCCATTGTTTGCAAGAATAGTTTTGTACCTCGTTATTTGATCCATAATTTCTCACCTTTCATTATGCATATGATTCTGCATAGCGCCACACACAGCTTTGGCTCAGTGGGATGCCTTTTTTTGGGGGGGGGTGTCTTTATGATTTCAAAGGGGCTTGTTTATTTTTTGTCATGAGTAAAATGGAAAGCAACAAAAGCTTCCTGAAACTATGCTGCCACCATTTAAATGCCTAATTGGCTTAGACAGATTAAGAGGGAAATAGGAAAGCCATTGAAGTGAGTTTCCGCTCTTGGGATAAGACTCAGAAATTTCTTAGACAATCATTTCCTCCCAGCTAACCTCCTTTACACCAAAAGCGCTCGTGCGCATGCACCACACACACGGGGGGGGGATCAAATGGCAGGCTATACTTATTACAGCATGATTCATCCGAGACTTGATATTAAATCGTCAGCAGCATCCTCAGCTTTATATGGAATGTAGATATTTTTATCTTGAAATGTTATATATTTATATATGTTCACTCATCATTCTTTGACATTCTTTTTTTTTTTAATGAAGTATCATCAAAGGCATAAATGAGAACACAGGCATTCTTGTTGGCACTTCCCTCTTACATTGGTCATTGGGCTGCAGCATTACTCTCCTTTTACAGCAGGGAGCTGAAGAAGTAGGCTCCCTATGTGATGAGCAGCCTCATTATTTTGGGTTCTGAATTGCAAAGGGAGCTTGCTCAACTCAAGTAGTCTTTCTATTACGTCTGGCTTACAATATGTGGGAGACCTTTGGAACCAGTTCACATGTCAGAAGGACCAGCAGTCTTCCCCTCCCCCCCAAGAGAAATTTTAATACCTTGATACAGCTACCAGTATAATGTATGAAGAAAAACTGCAGCCACTCTTTCTTATGATGGCCTGATGCCAGGTTGCCATGTCTCACCATCTTTTCTTGTACATTAGAACTACCAGAACTGGCCCAGGCTTTAGATCAAGGGTCTTCAAACTTGGCAACTTTAAGACTTGTGGACTTCAACTCCCAGGGCTGGCTGAGGAGTTCTGGGAGTTGAAGTCCACAAGTCTTAAAGTTGCCAAGTTTGAAGACCCCTGTTTTAGATGAGTGGAATTCCATGGGGGATTCTAGTATGTGAAACCTGGAGAGATTTAGAGTCACCCCATCCTGAGCCAACACCTAGCAGGATGTCCTATTCAGGAAGAACGGAGCCTTGAAAGAACCAAAGTACCTTGATTAGTTCATTCTCCTATTTGAAACTAACTAAGGTCAGGTCAAGTAATCCAGGCAGCAAAATGGAATATCTAGATGAAAATGCAAATAGCTGCCCAGGTAAAAAAAGTTTTTTTTACATCAAGCTCTATTCTTGATGTAAAAGATTACTTTAGATAAAGCAAGACATTCAGACAATTACTTGAAGGAATAGCAGAGCATTTACAAAAACGGATGATTTTTGCAGGTGTTCTACTGTACATATGTTGGGGCAGCACCCTAAAGTACGCTAATTTGCGGGACAACAGACACAGTTCTTCAAATTTCATTTCATTTCATTCCTTTTAATTCAATTTCAGTTCCTTCATTTCATCTTTCACTTACTCTAAGTCAAGAGCATTTTTCCCATATTACTAGCATAAGCCAGCTACAATGAATGATGATTGTTAGAAGGGAGAAGCTGGACTAAAGCCACTTCCCGTTCCAAAGTACATACCCACCAACCATTAAGTGCTGAGTCGTTGTGCTCCAGGGCAGGCCTGAAACGACTGCACAGTGTTTCAATAAATAAAGTATTATGTTTGCAATCTAAAGCTATGGGTAAATTATAGAAAAGGAGGGGGGGAAATAATCCTGGATTCAGATTCCTGGTTCTCCTCTCCCTAACCGAATGAATTTAGTGGGAAGAAAGCAACAGCTGCCTGCCTTGATGGAGATCTATTTATGTAAAATGCTCCACTGCCACCTTTCATCCATTTTCCTGCTGACAATGCTCATAACCATTCATAACTATCCTAAGCTACATATTGTGTATACAATTCACATGGCTGAGACGATTATTATTATTTTTTTCAGGCTTTTGAAGTTTACTGACATCTAGCTGCATTACACTTCAGCTCCACTCTTCTGCCCATAGGGGGGGCAATCACCAGTGGAAGCTGGTCTGAGTGATTTTTTTCTTTGTTTCACAAGCTTATTATCTAAGAACAAAAGTCTTAGAAAGGATACAAAAATATGGGGGACCTCTCTCCCAGGTTCCATTCCCAGGAAATGCATATTGTAATTAATGTATTTATTAATCAAATTTACACACACACACACACACACACACATCTCCTCTCAAAGAGGACTATTTATTTCTTTAGAGCAGACATGTCAAACTCGTGATGTCACGTGACATCGTGCAATGTATCGGGGCGGTTTTGCCATTGCCGGTAATGGGGTGGGCACAGCTTCCGGATGATGAGTCCAGCCTGCGGGCCGGCAGTTTGACACCCCTGCTTTAGGGTATGGAAACCTACACGTACTAGATACAATGCAATCCTGACAGCCTAGATTGCTAGTTCATTCCGTTTGGCCCCTCCACGCCTATCCTTGTTGCACTGCATGGGGCAAACTAGCTTTACACCAATTATTTATTATTTATTTATTATTCGGGCTTGTATGCCGCTCCTCTCCAGAGACTCGGAGCGGCTAACAACATGTATATAAACATCAATTTTAATACAAGTCCAAAACAAAATCTCTAAAAACAAACTAACACCCACTCATGTTCACCATTCAATCCACAATCATCCCCAGGCTTGCCGGCAGAAATAAGTTTTAAGGTTTTTACGGAAGGCCAGGAACGTGGGAGAAACGTGGACTTCAGGAGGCAGTTGGTTCCAGAGGCCGAGCGCCACAACAGAGAAAGCCCTCCCCCTAGGGCCCGCCAGCCGACATTGTTTCGCTGATGGGACCCGGAGGAGGCCAACCCTGTGTGCTCTCGCCAGTCGTAGGGAAGTATGTGGCAGAAGACGGTCCCGCACGTATCCTGGTCCCATGCCATAAAGGGCTTTATAGGTAATAACCAACACTTTGAATTGCGCTCGGAGACCAATAGGCAGCCAATGCAGCATGCAGAGAGTTGACGAAATGTGGGCACTACGGGGCAGGCCCACAACCGCTCGCGCAGCTGCATTCTGCACTAGTTGTAGTCTCCGAACACTCTTCAAGGGTAGCCCCATGTAGAGAGCTAGTAGCATTTGGTTTGCTGGCTCTTCCAGACTTCTCCGTCAGTCTCACTTCAACTCATGTCATGATGCCTTGCATCTGGCCAGGTCCGTGCCAACTTCCACTCTCAGCACACACAAATACAGCTAAGTTTCCCCCCCCCCATCAAAGTAGTATCCATTTATCTACTTATAATATTGCCTGCTTTTGAACTGTTGGGTGGACAGGAGCTAGGGATCAAGCGACAGGAGTTCACTCCGTCTCACGGAGCAGGGCTCAAACTTTCAGCGTGTAGACCATTTCTGGCTGACAGTTCCAGCATCATTAAGCTTCTGTGCCACCATATTCCCTACAAAGGGGACTCTGGGCAGCTCACAACAATATTTTCAAACTTCCATCAGTAAGTATTTGTCTATTGTGAAGGCAATTCATCAAGGCACCAAACTAATGCCTGTTTCTCTCTCTGGATCAAGTATTGAGGGTAGTGGTTATTTCCATGTTCACTAAATCTCTTCTGTCCAGAGAGTTTTACTTTGCTATGATAGAAATCTTTACATTCCTACTGCACTCACTTCACTCACTCCCCTACATATACAGGGATCACTTTTCATTAGCCCCGGAGGATCAGCATGGTTGTATAATAGCTTGAATGTGGAAAGAGAAGCTGGCTGGATGTGAAGTTGTGTGTTGTGATTCAAATTTATCTCTCTATATAATAAATAACTGTAAAGAGCGCCTTCAACATGTTCATCTGCCAAATCTTAAGAAAGAATAAATAGGTGTAATGTTATTCTCTGGTGATCATCATCTTCTGGCTGTTTTCTCTCACAAACTCACATGTCTTCAGCAGAATCTCCTCCAATATTTTGTAGAGGGCAATGGATGAACGTACCTTGCATAAACTGAAGTTCATTCTTCCATTCCTGCTAAGCATCTATGGAGTCTTTTTCCTATCCATCTGTTCTATGCTGACTTCATTTGTTTCAGAAGAGCCTACCCATCATTGATTTACAAGCAAACAAAATGTTTGTTCTCCAGGTCAATACTGAAGAACTTAGCTCTTTCTTCTTTTGCTTTCCAAGGTGGGCTTATGCAACAAGAAAAGTAGAATCCAACAAATACTCATCTCACTTTGATTATGTCTTGTTTACAAGGGTGGCTGATATTGAACTGAGCATTTCAAACAGTAAGAAGGAGGGCAGACAACCATTCAGAATTTAGAGAGGAAAGATTGATTATTTATTTATAGAGTGATAGGAACACCATGACAAATGATTGACTAAGAAGGACAGTAGAGGAAGAATGCCATTATTACAAGTTCCAAAGAATATTTTAAAGAAGGCAACATTAAAATAAGACCATTAGCTACTTAGACCTTATCAAACATCACTTTCCTCCATCTTAAATTCTTTATAGAATTTTGTTTCTTCTTGAGAAAATGAGGTGGGAGGGAAGATAGAAATTCATCAGTCCTGGAAATTTGACCTAGCTTGAATATGAATGAGCTCTCCTCAATTTCACACATTTGGAAGTTGTTAAGAAAATATCTATTACTGCCTGTAATATGTAAGTCACATAGGAAGGAGGAATGGTGGACAGGAGGAGGAGGAAGAGGAAGAGGAAGAAGTCACAAATTCCTTGAATTTGTCTAACTAAACCATTTAAAAAGCCATTTCAGTGGGCAATCTTCATCACATCTTGTGTCACCATATTCCATAATATATGTCAGGGGTTCCCAACCTTTTCTATACCCCGTACCTCTAGAATGCTTCTGATATATTCTCGCAAACTTTACAAAAGTTCAAAAAGAATTGTGCACATACACTATAATTTTGAAACTTCTAAACCCCGGGTTTTGCACTCCCTGGAATATTGTCTCGCACTCCCAACCCCCTAGTTGGGAACCCCTGATATATGTCTTGATATTCCTGATAGCAAGAACAAAAGCAATCTTTTGTTTTTCTCAGCCCTAGGAGTCATGCGAGCAAGAGTTTGTGATAGCAACCTAGAAATATGAAAATAAAGGGGGGATAGGCCTCTTCCTCTAAATCAAGGGTGTCAAACTCAATTTCACTGAGGGCTGCATCAGCATTGCAGATGCCCTTGGGGAGCCGAGTGGGTGTGGCCAGAGTGGGTGCATCCTACTGTGTGGTTGTCGATGGAGTGGGTGTGGTTTACTGGGTGAGCGTGGCCAGTTCTACATTATTCATGTCAAGGGGGCCTGTGGGGACCTGGGCAGGAGTGGGACAGATCTGAGGGTCTCTGGTAGAAGGGGGTGGGACCGGGGCAAATGCCAAGGCATGGTCCACCAGGGCAAGTGCCAAGATGGCCACCACAAAATTATACATTGGCTCCTGGCTGGCCTGGGCAGGGGCCGTTCCCTCACTGTTTCCAGGATGGCTTTGCAGGCCACATGAAACCACTTCGTGGGCCGCATCCGGCCCCCAAGCCTTGTGTTTGACATGTCTGCTCTAAATAAAGAACATTGGTGATTGAAAAAACCTATTTTTATCTTGAAAAGTGCACGGCAAGCAATAATGGCATTAGGAAGACCTCCTTTGCCTGGTAGGGGTTATCCTCTGATGTCACTGCAAGAGGGAATAAAATTTTTCTCCAGTGCAGGCTGTCAGCAAGGCAGCTGTGGATTTCCTTAAAATAATATAAGTCTGAAAATAGAAAAAGTATTGATTGAGGCTTTCTTGCCTACAAGGGAAGAGCAAAAAAAGACCCAGCAGGTAAAATAGAAGACTTGTTTGCAGGAAGAAAAAAAATACATGTTTGAGGAAGGCAGGAAGCTGCTGAAAAAGTCTCTGTGCTTATTTATTTCCATATTTTTATTAAGAGATGGGATGACTGGGGATTAAATTAAAAAGAAAAGTCAAATCCACAATAGTTCTTAGTCTGGGAACACTTCCCACAGGCTACCTCATAATTCTAGTTTTTAAAGAACATTCTTGGGTAGAGAAATAATCTTCACATCATGTCGTTTGTGTGTGTGTGTTGTGTGTGTGCGTGTGTGCAAGCACATGTGTGCTTTCCAAAAGGAAAGGAGATGTTAACTGGTAGAGAGATTTTCAAAGAAGTGTGCTCCTCATCTTTATTCTGAAATATGCATCACAAGTTTCAAGTTCCTGTTGATTTCTGTATCTGACATATAGTGGGGTGTAGTGGTAGCTTTAGCTATCATGGTTGGGTGAGTGCTGTTCTTTATCTAAGTTTGATAGTTAATAGTTTGGTTGCAATCTGAGATGATGGCTCTCTCTAAACATCTTCCCAGCATCAAGTAGCCCCATGACAAAAGTGAGCTGCAATAGATATAGACCCTAAATATACATGGACTGTCATGGTTGGAGATATAGTTAAAATAAATTCACTCTGTGTGGATAGATTTTTTTTAAAGGGTTTTAAGATGGAAATTTGATTGGGTAAAACTGTGTTAAATTAGTAATATGAAAGTGCCTTGGAGGCAAGGTTGTTCATTGACCAAATAAAGCTTCTCTCTCACTCTCTGGGCAAGTCTATGTTTGTGCGATCATTGTGCTTCATTGATAGAATTGTAGATAATATTCCAAATAATATTGCTTAAATTTATTAGCCATGCATGTTTTTTCCATCAATTTATTTTTCTTATTACAAACAAGCAGCTTAACTGTTATGTGTTGTCTTCTCACTGATAATACTAGGAGCTTTCAATTTGGAAGCATCTTAAGATGAGAAAGCCAAGTCAAGCATGACCCATCAAAATATATTATAAAGCTATTCAGCCTTTTTTTCCTTAGCTAATTTTTTAGTAAGAAAATAGATTTACAACATAGAGTAGAATTAGATACGAGAGATGGATATCTGGGCTCCTTACCTCTGTTACTTTATTAAAAATAATTATTACCTCAGTTCCTCTTTTCCTCAGGCATTGAGACTTACATAAATATATCTGTGGACATGTGTACATGTGTCTTTATGTTTATGTTCAGAATCCACTATAACACACTATTAATAAGAGTTCTGTATTTTTTGTTTTGCTCCTTGAGTAACTATTAATTCTTTCTCATTAATTTGGAGAAAAGTACCCCAACACATTTCGGATATAATTCAAAACATTGGCAATAATCTCACTTGGTTATCTCCCATCATCCCATTGTCGCAAGAAGATAAACCTACCTATCTATCTGTCTATCTATCTATCTATCTATCTATCATTTTCATCTATATATCCTAATTAATGATCCTAACTGAATCAGCAATTTCAATCAAATTGGAGCCCAATCCACAAATCTCTTGGAGATGGATTACAGGGTTTTGAACTTTATGCCAGCACATGGCCTCTCTGCTGTTTATTAAAGCAATCAAACTCTTTAGCCTTCCTAGCACAACTGGAAATATATATATAGCCACTTTAATATCACATTAATGGCTCAATATCTGAGAGCAGAAATGTCTTTCTGTTTAAGGCGTGCACAAAAAGACGACAAAGTTGGATTCCTTTAAGAATAGCAGAGGTGCTTGGCTCAAGTTTTTAACCCAAAGCACTTCTTGCATCCCATTTGAAAATGCAGTGTCTTAATATAGAATTGTTGAATTCAGATATGTGAGGAATTAATAGATTAGGAATCTGAAAAGATGTTGAATGGAATCAGTACAAAATCGGAAGAGGCTAGGAGCATGGAATAGACAATATTTCTCCATCCCAAGGGGAAAAAAGGTCTTTTACCTGACCAGCTAAGAATTCATTGTGCAAGTGACCTTTATAAGATTATTGTTTATGCTTTCTTGGTGTGAGGTAAAGAAGGAAAAAAAGAATATTCCAATTTATTTCAAAGGTTACCTATTAGAACTGAATATTTAGTACGGCTGCATTATCATATTACATAGATTTTACCTCAGAGATTGGACATTCTGTATGAGATGTCCTTATGCCTCTTTGAATTTCCTGCCATGAAGGTATATATAGGAGTTGGAGAAGACACTTGCTTCTTTTCCCAGAGGAGCCATAGTTTCTTATACTCAGCTGTCATTAACAAATAAAAAGTAAAAGTAGATTCCAGCAATTCTAATAGAGCTGTAAAGCAAATTGTGTAATCATCTTTTTTGTAAGAAAGCCTGTTCCGTATTTCTGGGATTTTAGTCAATAAGTGAACAGTCCTAATGATTGATTGATGATGTCTCGATTGTCAATTTTTGTTAACCTAAGTGATAATTTATTATCCCCTGCTTTAAATTAAAAACAAATAAGAAAAGAACGGAAATCTAGCTTTAGATAAGCAATTGGGAAATGTGGCTTATCTACTGATACAAACAAAAAGCATGAGCAAAAAGCAGAGTTTGTAAAATTCTCCTATGACTTTCTGAGTTTGCAAACTGAAGAACAATTGTCATTCCAAAATATCCACATCAGACCTGATTTTTAAAAAAGGTAATTTGGAACTAGCAATGACACAAATCTACTACTTTCCTGCAACTTTTTAAAGCAGCTGCATCTTTTCCAGGATTCCATGGCTCTTGCCACAGCAAGCAGCCACACAATCCAAATAAAAGACATAGCTACTTTAAAATAAGCAGTGTTATTTCTGTGCTTCCTCATGCTTCCCTCACAAACATTTTCCACACTTTCTAAAGCATTACACACTCGCAAGTATTATTGCACGATGTCAGCTAAGACACAGAGTTATGTCAGCCCTGAAAATTAATCTATCATCATTGTTATGTCCGTTTGTTAGGACTGTATGACAACCCTGCAGACTCATTATCCAGTCTATTGGGTTCCTGCTTTAGAGAAGTATGGATGGATGAAGCTAACAAAAGAAGCACTGAAATTTAAAAAATTGGGGGGGCTTTCTGATATATATATTATTATGTTATATGCTATGATTATTTTTCTTTTATTATGTTATTATAAATCTTGTTATATTGTGTTATTGCAATGCAACACTATTTATATAGTATAATTACATTTAGAATTTCTGTGGCATTACAAATTTTGAAAGACGCCAGGAAAAGTATCTGTTCATTTACATGTATTTATATTTTTATTCCTCCCAAAATGGTACTCATGGTAGCAATCCCTTGATGATGTTAGCCATGGATAGAAACACATTGTCTGCAACCCAGATTTACCCATGGAAAAAAAGTGATGAATGAAATGTACCAGTTAGTAGACTGACTGCCCAAACTGCTCATTCACCAGAATTATTAGCAATTACAGGCATCTTCTCTGACACTTTCAAAACAAAAACAAAATCTGTAGTTGCAAAAGTAAACTTGCCACCACACAAGCTACATATTTAAATAAATAAATAAAGCGAAGCAAAACTTTTACTATTTAGGGCAGCGGTTCTCAACCTGTGGGTCGCGACCCCATTTGGGGTTGAACAACCATTTCACGGGGGTCGCCAGACAACGCAGTCCACCATTTTTTTCCCTTTTCCTTAGCTGTGCTACTCCCTCTTATTCTATTGGCTTTTGAAAGCCAATAGAATAGATTCTCTTGAATAGAGTCTAATTCTATTGGCTTTCAAAAGCCAATAGGAATTGTCCAGGCTGTCTCCGCCCTGCTGAGCCCACCAAAAGTCCCAGTCTGCAAACGGTGCTGCTGAGCAACTACTAAAAATATAAGTAAAAGAGGGCCAGGGGTGGGAGGTGGGAGGCCGGCGGGTGCAGGGAGGGTTTTTAGTGCACGTGGGGCTTGGCGGGTGCCTTACCTCCCTTGGGCTGGGCCAGCTGGTGGCCCAGCCTGTGGTCGCCCTGCGGCGTCGCTGCTGCGGCCACCCAGGAGCGCCTGGGCCTGCCTGCCACCGCCCCGAATGGCCGGCAGCGAAGGTAAGGCTAGCGGGGCAGCGGCGGGCGCAGGGAAGGTTTTTGGCACGTGTGGGGCCTGGTGGATTTTTTACCTCCCTTGGGCTGGGCCAGCTGGTGGCCCAGCCCGTGGTTGCCCTGCGCTGTCGCTGCTGCGGCCACCCAGGAGTGCCTGGGCCTGCCTGCCGCCGCCCCAAATGGGCAGCGGCCTACGCCTCGGCCGGCGCAGGGGGCAGCACCACGCATGCGCGGTGCAGGGGGCAGCACCACGCATGCGCGGCACAGGGGGCAGCACCACGCATGCATGGCGCAAGGGGCAGCACCACGCATGCGCGGCGCAGGGGGTAGCACCACGCATGCGTGGCGCAGGAGGTAGCACCACGCATGCGCAGCACAGGGGGTAGCACCACGCATGCGCAGCACTTGACAGGTCGGGGTCACGGCCTGAAAAAGGTTGAGAACCGCTGATTTAGGGCAACACAAACAAGGTGTCTAATTGTCATGCAGTTGATTTGCATTTGTTTTTTAAATCTCCTTAATTGTCAGCCTCAATAAACTAGAGATTTGTGCTGTTTTAGAGATAGCTTTCATTTAAAATTTCTATTGATGAATTCATCCTGGACACTTAAAATGTGAATAGCATAAAGCCATTAAACCTCCCATATAAAGCTTTACAGCAATATTATCTTCAGTTTCCTTGAGCTGAGGAAAGTATTTGAGAGCTAAATGTACTACTTCTGACTGACTTCATTCACTAGATGTATTAATAATGCTGGGTTACTGTAGTGTGTTTTGAAGACCAGTTCAAAAATCCCAGTTTTAGAATAAGACTTGCCATAAGATAGTTTGTTGGGGACATCTCTTGCCTATATTGAAATGACTTCGCTTGTTACACTTCTTTTTGTCAAATCCAATTCAAAAACAATAGTATGACGTGCAGATCTTCAAGTAGCCCCATTATTAGCAATAATCCCAGTGTTGATGCTAGAAACTGTCTTTTCCAGGATTATAACCTGTCTGTGATATGTCCTACCTAGAAAACCATGATTAATATCTGCAGGCTATTCTGGTACTGATGATGTTACCAAATTTGGGTAATGAAACGTCCCCAAGAAGATAACTAAGCTCAGAGAGCACTAAGGACCCTTCATTTCAACCCTGAGCTACAGATACTGGCTACTCTAAGTATCCACAGTTCTGAGATCATTTTGATGGAGATAAATGCAAAACATAATTTAAAATAACGACAAATGTTGCTGACTTTATTTCACTTTCTAACTGTCACACTTGGTTTTTCCATTTTTATTTATGCTGTGCTTCTCTGTTTCTTTAATGGTGTGAAAATTATCTGTGGTTTGTTATTGTTAGTCAGTCTGAGCACCTGTTTTGTGGAAGGTGTGATAAGTAAATAAATAAATATGTTTTTATTCTCTGCCCATCCTTAATATGACTTTCTTTTCTCATGGACTTGAACAAAAAGGCTGATGGATAACTTTTCTGAAGCTCTAGAACAGGGGTGTCAAACTGGCAGCCCACGGGCAGGATGCGTCACGCACAGGCCACGCCCACCCCAGCTCCGCAAAGCCAAAAAAATTCACAATACGTCATGTGATACAATTGAGTTTGACACTCATGCTCTAGAATAAAGGCATAACAGTGCTAAGGGCCATGTATTTTCTAATGATCTTTGGCACATATTCTGATTGTATCTTTTTAAAACTGTTCTAGGCGAGCAGACTCATCTGTCATTCAAAGACCCCAAATAAGCACTTGTTGAATTTTATAAACACTTCTAAAATTTATCCGAAGTATGTCTGGTACATTACATGCTGGTCTGACAATGAAATCTAATACTCAAGCAAAACTGCAGTTTCAATCTCCTAGAAGTTTTCTTCTCCTAAAAAAAAATGATTTTGTTTTTCTATCTAATTCTGAGGATGATGCAGAATTTCTTTAGACTTTTATTGTGACCATGGGACAAAAAAGTTATTCTCTCCTCTTCTCCCCATTACACTTTTTTTTTTCTTCTCTGGTGATCCTGGTTTCCCAAAAAAAAATAAATAAAAATAAAACCTCATTGGATGAATTTCTCATGATTACCTTCTCATGAAATGTAACTGAGAAGTTATATATATATACTTATATATATATATATACTTATTTTAGTCACTTTATAATGAAAATAATGCAAGCACATTATATTGTATCCATAAGAAGTTCACCACAGTTTTCTTTTTCTTTGTGTGTGTGGGGGGGGAATCCAGAAAATAACATGATTTTTTATAGCTGTATTTAGTATTTTTATGTATTTTTAATCTATTGTTGTGCACTGCCCAGAGTACTTTCAGTGGGGTGGGTGGCTATATAAATTTGTTTAATAAATAATAAATAAATTCATTTTCCACCATATTGAATAATGAAATTTCCATGCAATATGAAAATCAAATGTTTAGCAGTTCTATTGCCTGCCCTGAGCATGCAGCAACCTGGATAAAATTTTACAAATGGTAGCAATTAATTGGTTGGGGACCAGAAATGTTCATTAACTACTTTCTGCCAATTAAAGGTAAAGAACTGTTGGGTGGTATTTTTAGGACAGTCAGTAGTGCTGTGGAAATAACCTGTTCATTAATGGGAAGTCTGCTGCTTTAATTAACAGAATACATCTGTCTTGATAGGTCTGTAGAAGCAAAAGGAAGGATATTGAAAGTTTTCCAAATAATAACATTTTCAAGACCGTAATCCTTTATGCCAGCCTTCCCCAAAATTGATACTCTTCAAAGCCATTGACAGAACTGGGTAAAGCTGCTCCTTAGTTTTCCTGAAGCATAAACCTTGAGTGAAATCAGTGGGTTTTACTTCTGAGGTGACAGTGAACAGGATTCCTCTATTAGATCCTCTTAATAGGTTTCTCAACAAGACTGATCTCATCTTAGTATTTCTTACATGTATTTTTCTTATTGTCTTCTGTTACACCCTCTCCCCTCACCCCAATTTTGCCTCCAGCTCTTCCAGAGGCTTGAAGACATTCCTGTGCTGGATGACTTATAAATATTGTCTCGCTATCACAGATTAATCTCCCCCCCTGTGTCAACTTTCCTGATCACAGATCTTACGCTTTTCACAGCTGCTCTATACCGCACATTGTTTTTGTCTCCAAATCTTCTGCCTTTGTACTGCTGGAACTTGTACAGTTATCAGATTACAGTTTCAAAGATTTGGATTAACCTGTACTGGGTTGAATTTTGCTGCATGCTTCTGCTGTTTTAGACACAATTGCCTGTACACAGCTCAGAGTTCAAGGCAATGTTTAGCAACGGAAGGGACCGAGCTGCATTTGAGGCAGTCTTGTCCACGCTAAATGAGTCTACTTGGAAAGACAAATATGCTCCTGCCAAATCTTGCTGTGGAGAAAGAGAGGAGAGAGGTATTGTCCTCTGCTTTTCAAATCTAGCAACAGAAACATCCCAATTCTTTTTTGTTACGCTGGTATTCCTTTTGTTTCCTCACCTCCCTGGAAACAATGATCTTCATTTTGCTTTTAAGGGACCTTCCTTCCTTCTTTCATTCACCATCACATGGATTTGGTACAACTATTCTATATGACAGCATAACAATAAGACTAGCTACTTGTTGAAAGATGTATTAAGTGAATCACTCCATCAATAGCTGCACATGCATGCAGGTATATACACACACAATGACACTACTGGCTTTTCCAAATTAGAACATATTTTCAATTTATTAGATTTTTTTTTAAAAGCAACAGTAATTCTATTCTGGAGATACATTTGAAAGGGAGGTCAGATGTTTTCATGGCAAGTTCTGGAATGATATGTTTAGTTTACGATCACGCTACCAAGAATTTCCCATCTGGATGTTCTACTGTGAATCTTTTCAGAGAAAAATTATTGGCAACAAATAAATGCTACTTGGAAGACTGTCTGTTGTGCATAAGGCTGCAGAACGAAGGCGGATTTGCCTCTTGAACAAGCTACGTCTGTTGCTGATGCTGAGTAGAGATGGGTCTAATTGCAGAATGAGTGGCAGAGAAAGCGAGACAGAAAGGAAAGGTTACTGCCACACACAAAAAAACCTAGTTTATTGGGAATGCCTCCGGTCCAAACCATACCAAAATGAATGCAACTCAGAGCTCTTGCTTAAATCCTATTCCTTCCCATGGTATTGATGCATATTTTCCCAGTATGATACATTTCCATAACCTGCACAAAGGAGACTCAATCATTTTCATCAATTCTACTGAAAACAATACCAATTTTTAATGTAACCTGAACCCCACTTTTATATATATTTTTTGTCAAAATAAAATAAACAACCACCACCTTAAAACAAGGGAAGAATACACTGTTAGAGTAGTAGAAATAAATAGGTTCTTCCCCCCCCCCTGCCCCCAATAACTGGCAACATAACTTTACCCAATTAAAATGATTTTTCGGCTTATCAGATATAGCCAATTAGGAATGTTAAACTTATTTTAAAAGAAAGACATTGACAGTGTCTAATTATATACATATATGTTTGGGAGGCAAATTAGTTTGTCTTAAAGCCGCCCTCTGGTCTTACCGCTCTTATACAATACTTCCATCTAGTGGATACTGTTGGGGTTATTAGCTTTATTGAAAGGCAAGGCAAGGAGACTGGTATTAAAGAAGGTACTACTGTATAAATATGAAGGGAGCCCATTCCATAAAACAAACTGATTTAAAATAACCATTTCCAAAGCTGTGCATCATTACACTTTTAACAGGCCTTTGAAATCTGTTTCTTTCTGAATCCAATGAAATGTTTGAGCAACGAGTGAGCTTAGGGAAGCAGAGCCAGGCAGAACGCCAAACAGCTTGTAAACCCTTGATTCCAAATAAATGAAGGCTAGACTTCAATCATTCACACACACACACACACATTCCGTGCTGTGATTTTTCTTGTGGAAATGGCATTATTGGGAAAGTGACAACAGCATCCATTTTATGCACTCCTGCTGGTAGTTTGTGCTGTTGGCGGAAGGTCTAACTCTAAATGTATGAAGATTGGGAGTGCTTGGCAAAGTGTGTGGAGCCAGAAAGTAGCCCAGCTTCTCTGCTTGCTTTTAAATACATCCCTTGGCAAACCTTCCTCTATAAGCTTTTTCAGTCACATATCTAGAAATACTCCACAGAAATTTTGAAGCATTCAGAAAATGTGTATAGAGAAATTAGAATTGGGGGACTGTCAGCAGTGAGAATATGTAGCTGAACTACAGTTCCCAGCATCATTCACTATGATGGTGGGGAAGTTGGATGTTTTAGTTTAGTAAACATCTGGAGAGATAGCTACACATTTTAAACAAAGATCAAGAAAACTATAGATCCTGGAAAGCTCACATTCCCCATTCTATTGCCACAATGGGCTTCTATATTCCGATCAAGATAACACTACCAGAACCAGCCACTGAAAGTAATCTTGTGGTAAACCAAGCTTATTGCTCAATCTAAGCTATCTAGTGGACCGCATCATGGTTCAGAAAGTGAGCTGGTATATCTCTGTTTCTTCTACTTTGGAAACATTTTGCATGAAGCTGTAACCAGAAGGCCATAAAGAGCATCATGCTTATGGCCATTCATTTTTCCAAACCAACTAGAATCTGAGCTAAGCAGGACTGTGGGTGCAATTTCCTGCAAAGATCTCCAAATCAGATTATTATATTTGGACTGTCTGGAAAATATGCAGATATTACTGTATAATTGCTGTTCCACCGTTTACCTAGATGGGAGGGAAAGGAAGGCGTACAATACTCATTTATCCCACTTTAAAAAAAAACCATAAGCAACTTCTGGTGATTTTGATCTTGACACTGTCAATGTTTTTATTCCAGGAAAGAATCTTATGACACGCTGTTTTCCTTAATTATATAATAATCTGGTTTTTCATGATCTCTGTATTGAGTCCATTATCATTCTTCATTTTATGCTGTTTGTCTTTATAGCATAGGCCATTTTTTTATCCAAATAACTAGTTCCTTGTAAATTATCTCTAGTAATAAACCCAGGTCTCTGTCGTCTGCTGGTAACTTGGATATTTTATCCTTGTAGCATTGGTGATTCCTTCAGTAACTTGGAAAGTCAAGAGTTCCAACTCTGATCCTATAATCAAAATTCTCTAGGAACTTTATCAGTATTGGAATATATTCAAAAAAGCTGTTGGATGAATTGAATTAATTCCTAGAACAGAAGCATGCTTTGTAAGGTGTTGGGTACAGCATCAAGAGAAACCTTGCGTGAATGAGACACACCAGATCAAACAACACACTGTAACATATTTGTGTTTTACAATGTTTGTATCTATATACCAGTAGCTCTAAATCACCTGAGTAATCAAATGACGAGAAAATGAATTATATGCATGCATGAACCACTCTCAAGCCCACATCTCATTAATAGTTAAATGCAGTGCTTTTTTTCTAACAAAAAAAAAGGTGCCGGAACTCACACACGTCATACAACCCGCCTTGCCTACCCTACAAGGTTCCATCCAAAAAAGGTGCCGGAACTCCGTTCTGGGCGTTCTATGAGAAGAAAAGCCCTGGTTAAATGTATGTAATAATTTAACATTATCTTATACTGATTGTTTTCTTTAGTAAACACAGTATGTAAGTTATCAAGATATATACGAGGATATATCCTCACTAAAATCATCTGAATTTTATCATCTGATAACATCACCACTCTATTTTTATTTGAAGCAGAATTGGTTTATGATTTTCACCAGAGCCATGACTGACAGAGAGCCTTAATCCCCCTCTCTCAATGTGGAGACTGTGGTCCCAATTCCGATCATACTTTCCCTAAAGCAAATATTCTAATAACCAAAATTGGACATGATGAATGCCTGCCTGCATTTAATGTGCCATCTAATTTGCCATTCAGTCTCCTTTGTTTTCTCTGCAAAGGTCAGGCCCTTTTAATGAGGCTGCAGATGATAAGTAATCTAGTAAGAGAGTTACGTAGTAGAGGAATCAAGTACCAAGCAGCATAAAACAGGCAGCTAGTGAAAATCAGATTTCGTAATAGTGGAAGGATAGTCCTGTCTCTCTCTCAGTCTCTGTCTTTCTCTCTGTCTCTGTCTCTGTCTCTGTCTCTGTCTCTGTCTCTGTCTCTGTCTCTGTCTCTCTGTCTCTCTGTCTCTCTCTCTCTCTCTGTCTCTCTCTCTCTCTCTCTCTCTCTCTCTCTCTCTCTCTCTCTCATTTCATTCTTCTAATGTAAAAGAAATTCTTCTTTTCTGATTTTTCTGTGCTTCTTCATAATCGCCACTTTACCACAGAATGTCAGTGTATAAAGTGCAAAGGAAAAAGATTGCAACAATTGGAATTTCCATGGCAACACTTCAGATTTGCCATAAAAGTTTGATCCTATGTAGACAGTACCATCCATACTTTGAGTATTTTCCAAGTGGGTGCAATGCTGACTCTAAGAAACACTCCAGGGTATCCCGATCAGAATTAGAAAAGACATAACTTGACACACAGGCTCTCAGTGATTATACAAACAGAAAAGGATATTTCACACAGAGTTGTTTTTTCACATTGATGGAAAATTAGTTTCTATGATTGCAATGGATACTATTAACAATGGTTTAAAATAGAGACGGCTAGCAGAAAGGCTCTGGGCCAAATCCCCTTCTTCCACTCCACCTCAACGCAATTTTTCTGGCCTACAGTGACCTGCTAAATTAAAGTTTAGTCCCATGTCTTTTATGTTTTGTATAAATGATATCGATCATATTTGTTCCTACAGAGTATTAGGCTGATTATGAAGTGAATTTGTGTGAATAGAAAAATAAACAAAATAAGGCTGAGTCGGCCCATAATCTTATCATTATACAGAATTAAGCAATTGTCCACCTTTGATTTGGAAGCATCCATGCATATTCAGGATGGATATTTTATTTGGATGGACATTTTATTTGAAGTGCTTTTAAGAGGAGGGTGAAACATGGGGTCCTTTTTTTCTTCTAGCTGCTAGTACATATAATGGATGGACTGTTTTGCAAATAAATCTATTCTGCAGGTATTACAATTCAGCTTCAGCAAAATTCTGAATGTCCAAATGCTAAAATATAATATGTTTGCTTAAATTAAGCAAATTAGGGAGGATAGCCTTTTAAACTGTTTAATGCTCTCTTTACATTATTTCGGTGGTTTTAAATGGCTGATTATGTTAGGTAATTTCTATTTTAATTGTGTTTTAATTAATTTGATCTGTATATCTTTTCATTATTATTATTCACTGCATGAGTGACTTGTTTATTATAATCCCAGCTCAGCAGAACCAAATGAATTTTCTTAATCAAAATTGCTGGTATTAGCAATACGTTAACTTGAATATTGCTTTTCAGTACAATTCTTAAACTTTCCCAGGAAAACTATTCTTAGATACATTTTAGGCATTGTGTCTCACAGTAATGGACACTCGTTTGTTAGAAAATCCTTGTATAAATTGAATCAGTTCAGTGTAAGAATAATGAGAGATCTATCAAGTTCATATCTATATTTTTTTTAACTAGCTGCACACCTACTGTGTCCATAGATGCATTGATTTATTTCAGTTACTATTGTGCCACCTCCTACTGCCATAGCCACAAGTTAGGAAAAATGTATGGAAAGGAAGTATCTCATATAAATTTATATATACAGATAGTCTCCGGCTTACCAACACAATTGAGCCCATTGCTAAGCAAGGCAGTTGGCCACTGTTGTTAAGTGAGTTGCTGCATGTGTATGGTCATTAAGTGGATCTGGTTTCACCCATTGACTTTGCTTGTCAGAAGCCAGCTGGGAAAGTTACCACTAGTAATCACAGGACCACGAGACAGTTTAATCGCATAAATACATCCCAATTGATCCAGTGACCATGAGGATGCTACAACGATCATTAAGTATGACAACCAGTCATAAAAAAATTTTCAGTGCCATTTTAACTTTGAAGGGCCACTAAATAAATGGTTGTAAGTCAAGGATTACCTGTATGTATTTTTCTATTTGTCATATTCAAGGACGGAGGTGCTTAAGCTGGGGGGTCCATGGTCTCCTTGAAAGCCAATGGATAATTTTGGAGGTGAGGTATTTGTGAAGTATTTGGATGGGAAAAATATTACAACTTTACTTTTACTAACCACCAATTGAAATTCATCCAACAATAATCTACCTAGGCAACAAAGTAAATTACGGTCACTCAACTTCATGAATGTTTCTTAACATCAATGACTCCCATTATCTAAAATTATTATATCTTTTAAAAAAGATCATGAGAGCCAGTTTGGTGTAGTGGTTAAAGGCATCAGACTTTAGTCCAACCTTAGGCAAGAAGCCAGCTGGTGATTGGTCACTCTCCCTCAGCCCTAGGAAGAAGGCAATGGCAAACCACTTCCAAAGCCTTGATAAGAAAACTGTAGGGACATACAAGAGTCAAGTTAATTTAAAGAAAACTCTCCCTCCCCTGTGTCCTGTTGGATTAATAAAGAAGAACATATGTGTGTTATTTTTAATAACTTGATCAGTATTAGAGCATAATTGGTTTCCTTTTTAACACACTCTTGATAGTCTGTTATTTATGCATTTGCATGCAGTATGCAGTATATGAACTTGCTCTAAGTACATTTGTATAGATGGAATGATGGAATGGAAAATAAATGACCTTTTTGAGAGGTGTGATACATTCCCTGTAGATTTCTGCACTCTTATTTCAAAACATGAGGATGAATTTTGTCTATAGGGGAATAACTGTGCAAATTTCAAGTTTCAGACTTTATTTTTTAACAAAACTTGCACATCCCCAAAGGGAAAAACCAGCTTGGGGAATATATTGATTTAGTGTATGGAACTAGCATACTGCTTCTAAAAGCTCTGACATACATATAAGGATAGAGACTAAGGAGTTGGTATTTGTCAAATAAAGTGAACAAAGGTTACAGTGGAAATGAAAAAAAGTAGACCCTCAGGGAGAAATGTATAGGTTTCAAAAGGGGAAAGAAGAAGAAATAAAGCACAAGATATCATAATTATCTGTTCCTAAACACAAGAAATTGCCCTTTGGGATTATTTGTGGGTAGTTTGAAAAATATTATAAATTCAGGCTATGTTCTAATCTTCCAGCTCTTAGTTATGCATTTAAGAGAACCAAAAACATAAAGCTTGTTTAAATACCCTCAACAACAACATTTTATACAACAAACTCCCAGATATTTTGCAGTATTAGTTGTTTGGCCCCAAAGCTACAAGAATTTCATATAAAAGAGATGTAAAATGTAGCTAAATACTACTGTCTTACTACAAAATCATTTATAGCACCTTCTCAAGCTTCTATAAACATACTTGCTGAATCCCATGACTAATATCTTCAAAAATAGCTGATGTTAATGTGGTTAGTATGGATATGGTTTCCCACCAAAAATAAAGAAGGGAAGGATGGAGGAGTTGATGTTAACAAATGGCATGCCATACATGAAACCAGGTTTTGGATTCAATGGGCCTTTTCCAAGAAGGTTTTTCTCAGGATGTTCCATAACAGAGTAATGGAAATGAGTAGAAGACTCTAGCCCTATAAATAGGGGTTGGTTACCTGTAGAATAAGTATGAGAATGGCTTAACCGATTGAGTTACCCATTCCCCCAGTGGGGCACAATTGCTGATCACCTAGTCAACTATGGGACTACCAATGAGCCACACCCTACCAAAGAAGCCATCACTTCATTTGGGGGTGGTCCTCTCCCCATTTCAGATTTTTTTTTTAAAAAAAAAGCTTTGTATTTAAAAAGCACAGCCAGAGTTAGTACAACCACAGAGAGAATCAAGGAAAGCATATCAACCTCTAATCCACTGGGACTCTCTACTCTTCTACAGTGGGTGAGGACAAAAAGTAAAAATGAAGATTCAGGACCTAGAGAAGAATGAACGTTGGAAGGATACCCTATGACTTTTTCATTGTATGAGCAGCAGAGAGAGGAGGCTTACTTTGCATTCATCTTCTCAATCCTCTGGGTATGACATAATTGACTCTGAAGAGTTGTTTTATAGCCATACAATTCCTTAGGCTATCTAGATCAAAAACTAAACCTCTTCTATCCTTGCTTTTGATTGGGTAGGGTTTTTGAGTAACATGCCAAGCCTCCTTCTTGACCATTGGGTGAATAGACCAACAAAGAAAGGAGCAAGAAGACCAGCTTTGGAGACCAAGAGAAACTTGAATAAAGTTGGAGGGCACTGTAAGGACCGAACAAGAAAATCCAGTGGATCCCACATTCAACCACAGTTACAAAAGGTTCTGTGGCTTTGAATCTATGCTCCATATGGAGCAGAACAAAACTAATATTTGTTATAACAAAAGCCAACGGAGATCCTTATCTGTGTTTTGTTTGATGTCATGAGGAACATATAAGCATCAAGCATCAGCATGCCAATGAAAACGTACTATAGTGGATACTCAGCTAGCACCCACACATTGCAGATGGAAATGTTTCAGGATTTCAATAATTCTTCTGTTAAGCCTTTGAACTGACTATTAAAACAGATTTTTTTAATGTATGGAGTCAGTGAGGCATATAGGTATTTACACATCCTGGCAATTTTCTGGGAAGACTTTCTTTAATCACTTGAAGTATAGCTCTCTGGAAATTAATCAAGAGGGAACTACACAATAAATTAGACTTCTACCTTACTGTAGCCCTCATGTGTATCATAAAGCAATTTATGCTAGCCACAGAATAAATAAAATCAATCATAGGTCAGGTCACTAGCTAATGCAATTCACAAAAGATTGTCATACAGCTGCTCGAGGTAAGAAACTGGCGACAAGGTGGCATGGCCATATGGAACAAATGGTGCAAGTTTTCTCCAGCCACAGGATGCAATAGTTGTGGTGTTTAGTGACAGCTGGATTATTAGCTTCCTACTGAAATTCAATGCAGTTCATTTTTTGCTCAAAGTTTTTGCCCACTAGTTAAGTTTGTTCATCATAAGTAACATAGCTTTTGATGCATTCTACATTACACAACTCTGCCGTATTGATGTAACAGAGCTGTTGATTAATATTCATGTAACTGAATTGTTGATTAGTAAAAGTTTATAAAACCTGCCTATGCAAATTTATCTGCTGTCAGGCAAAAAACTTTTCATATGCGAGATTTTTTTTTATTTCACTAGCGGCAGGCAAAAAAGGGAATAATAATAAAAAACATCTCCTGCTTTCTTTCTCTGCCATGGCATTTTACAAAATCAGTTAAAGCTGAAACGGGGGGCTCATCCTGATACGTGCAGCATCTCAAAGCTATGGGGAAATATCCCACTGATTACTTCCTGCTATAGAAGATGCAAAGAGTAACTCCTGCTACAGAAATACTACAGACAGCTTATGGAGTTTTGTTTTTAAACCATTTCATAATATTAAAAAAAGAAGTCCCTACAGATTTTATTATGCTAGTCGTTGCTAACTATAGGGGGTGGTGCTCATCTCCGATTCAAGGTCACTGAGCCAGCAGAGTGCTGTTATTTTCCCACCAAGGTGGTACCTATTTATCTATTCACATTTGCATGTTTTCAAACTGCTGGGTTGGCAGGAGCTGGAGACGAGGACAGGAGTTCATCTCGTCACGTTGCAGTCGGCTTTCGAACGTGGGCTGCCGACTTCAAGCGACAAACCCAGCATCTTAACCACTGAGCCACCACACCACCCCCATAAAATTAAGGATAGCATTAAAACGAAAGTGGGAAAGCTGAGTTATTTCAACAGCAAAATGACCCCTATTCATGCCTACTGCTAGGTATGCCAATTCTGATATTCCCTTGCATTTCTTTCCTCATCTGGATTATTTTTTTATTTTATTGGCTGCCTAGAAATGAGAAAGGGAAGTATTTAGGCTTCAAAATGTACACCTGAGCTCCCAAAACAGAGCTATACAACCAACTCCATTTTTAGAATGATAAGTAGTCTGGGAATGTTTCTGCATACTGCAGAGTAAGAAAATGGCAAGAAAACAACAGCATATGTCTTGGGGTAAAAGAATCTCTGTGCAGGTTGATGAAAATACATGGAAAGAAACAGCCAGAACTATGCATAATGGGACTGTGCTGCTGGGCATGGTTGGGCTTATCTAGGTGACAAATTGATGAGAAGAGACTAGCGGAAAAAAAAGGTTGATTTAACACAACGATTTGAAATTTGGGTTGTGCAGCTGTTGCCTGCAGACCTACCAAGATAAATTCAGAAGCCATTTCTCTGTGGTGGTAGATTAATAGCAATAATGTTAAAAAGTGTGCTGAAATTCTTGGTGCAGAAAAATCCTTATGGCAGATGGCTGTGGAAAAAAAAATCTAAGAACTGTAGTACTGACTGGGAAAAGCTGAAGTATATAAAAGAGAACCTATTCCAAATATAACTAACTTCTAATCTTAGCAGTCTTGTTTAAAAGAAAGATGGAAAGAAAATGAGACGGGTGTATATAGAATACCAATAGAAGAGAATATCTATTGAATTGTGGATTGGATTGTGGAATCCTTGGTGCTCTCTGAACTTGGTTGTTCGCTTGCAGATGTTTCATTACCCAACTAGGTAACATCAATAAAACATCTTCAAGCATCTTCAACAACCAAGCTCAGGAAGCTCTAAGGATTCCACATATACAGAATAATAAATTAAATGTATAGCCAAGTGACTGGAAGAAACATGGAAAACTCCTCCAGATTTGCTGGTCTACAGCTCTCGTTATCCTCACCTTTGGAAATATTGACTAGGGTTAATTAGACCTGCTGGAAGCCAATACTATCTAGCATCCCAAACCCTAAAATAAGGTTTCTGTTGACCTAGATGGAATTTTCAATAGAAGAAACTAAGTCATGGGTCAAGCACTGGATCCCAGAAGAAAAAAGGTGACTTGTTAAGAAAGGAAGTAATATGGGAAAAGATGAATATTTTGTTCTGGAAACTAGTCTCCTCCTTGGATTTTAAGGTATAACAAAGTCAATACAGGCAATCCTGTAACTCCACTAAATAGGACAAGCCTTATTTAGTGACTGCTTGTAGTTAGGATGATGAAAGCCTTATTTAGTGACCTTATTTAGATATGATGATGATGAAAAAGTAATTTTACAACCAATCTTCACATTCACAAGTCTGAAAAGCAAAGGCAAGCTAAAGTAAGTATAAGCACAGTTGCTGTTTTACTTAGCATTAGTTTCACTTAATGAGGAACTTACCAATTGTGGTTACTAAATGAGGACTGCTTGTATGGGCTCAATTTGCAACATCTACCGACTTGCAAATTATCACAAGTTCTTATGGATAGTAAAACTGTGCTCTTACTATAAAGGGTAATGAATACATTTCGTTTACTACATGAATTCTGATTTAAAGAGTTCATAACTTGAATTCACGCAGTAAAAGAACCCATCCATTTAAATCAGGCACTCCAAAAGAAGTAGTCTGCGCGATAGACCCCACCAAGACCTCATGCAGCTTTTTGCGTCTTGAACTACTCCTAAATGTCTTAACAGAAGTCCTCAAATGCAGGCTTCCGGTGGCTCCGCCGGCGTCGCTGGAGTCTCTAACGTGAGGCTCCGTTCTCTGAGTTAGTAAAGCCGCTAACAACAGCGCTCACCAGCTGTTTGTTGCGGCGAAAAAACTCCCCTTCGGGCAAAGAAGGGGAGTAGAGCATCAAGAGCCGGGTTGAGCCCTTCTAAGACCCCTGGAAAAAATTTTCAGGGGCAGAGAAGGTGTGCTCCCCAGGCACTTGAAACGCTCCTGCTCAGAGACGCTTCTGTCGGCTGACAGAATTAGACGTCGCGACCGCCTCTGCTTTTAAAGGAGATTAATAAGGACTTTATACAGACGGAATGGATACAGGAGTCTTTTGAATATCGCAAGTATTTTCTTACTTTGTTTCTGCCTTTGTATCTACAAATTTTTCTGAATCAACATAATCCTTTTAAGATGGCGTTTGCTCTTTCTACTGAGTGAAAGTGGAAAACGAAAGTGTTTACTCCGCTGAGAAAATGAAACTGAATTTTTTCTTTTTCCTTTGAAGAGAGGTCTGAGATACTATTTGGACTTGATTCATTTATTGATTTATTTAATCAACTATAATTTAATTGGATTTTAAAAGAAATTGAGAAGGGCGGAAGTGGAAAAATTTTTACTTTTTTTTTAGTTCTCCTTTCTCTTCCTCAATTATGACTACAAGACAAAAGGCAGCTGCTAAGGCGGCTATGCCCTCTCCAGGACAGCTAGTTAAATCACAGTCTGCTCCTTTAGAATCTCAAGAGCCTGCACAGTCTGTTTCACAAATGCTTACAGTGAAAGATTTACAGTCTGCTTTAACAGATGTAATATCCTTATTTAATGATAGGTTTGATAAACTGGAAGATAAATTTGATGTGAAAATAGAGGAAAAGATGGCAGAGCAGAAAAAAGACTTTAAAGCTATGATAGAAGCCTCTAATCAGGAGATGAGAGAAGATATTGTAGACGCTATTAAAGGTGTCTGGGACTATACTATTGCTGTTGAAGAGAAATTAGAAAATGCTGAGCAGCATTTTGAAGAAAAATTAGAAGAAATTAGAAGTGATGTACAAGATCAAGCTACTTTGACACAATATCATCAGATGCAGTTTGCGGTTAGAATTAGGGGATTTAGAGATGTATTAAATGAAAACCAAGAGGACTTAAGAAAAAAATTTTCTGAAGCTTTAGCAAAATTTTTGGATGACTCAGTTGAGAATGTGGCCTGGCAGATTGAACGATTGTTTAGAATGAACTCACGTATTGCTGTACAAAGGAATTTGCCTAGAGACATTGTGATATACTTTAATACAAGAAAATATAGAAATTGGGTTCTTTCTATAGCTTATAATAAACAATTGAGTGTTGCTGGCCAGGAAGTACAGGTTTTGAAAGAGATACCTCCTAAGATGTTGAGATCAAGGAAAGATTATGCCTTTTTGATGGAGGAGCTTAAAAGAAGAGAAATACAATATAGATGGGAGGTACCAACTGGACTGTCTTTACTTTTTAAAAATAAAAGATACCGTTTGTTTACTGTTGCTAAAGCGAAGGATTTTTTTGAGAATATATTGATGGTTGATAGATCTACTTCCCCAAAACCTAAGGGGGCAACTTTGGTTAAAGATTTAGAATTATTGCAATCTGCGGAACTTCAACAACCTCGACTAATTTCATCGGTTCTTTTGGATAAAGCAGTTGAACAACCAGTGCAGTCAATTGATATTTTTCAACCTTTGGCAGTAGACAAGCCTAAAGATCCAAGGCGTGTACGTGAATCTACTAAGGTTATTGAACAAAGAGAAAAAATACAACCAACTCAAACCAAGCAAACTGATCTGACATCTATGGAAGCCATGGGAGCAAGACCCAAGAGGCAGGAAGAAGTGGAATGGTCTTTGCAGAAGCTTTCACGTAAAGGCCATGTCAAATAAATATTTGACGTGGAATGTTAACGGTTTAAATTCTCCACAAAAAAGGAGGAAGATATTTCATTATTTAAAGCAATGTAAAAATGATGTAATCTGTCTACAAGAAACTCATATTAGATCTTCTGACCAGAAATATTTGATTAATAATAAGCTGGGTACACATTTTGTGGCATCATCTTTAGTTAAAAAAAATGGAATTGTTATATATGTTAAAAATAATATAAAAGCTAAATTAATAGAAGCAGATAATCAAGGTAGATTTTTAGCTATAGAAATTTTACTGGATGGGAAGAAAGTTCTCTTGATGGGTATATATGCTCCAAACCAAAAACAAGGTATGTTTTATAAATCATTACACAAAAAGTTATTAGAGTTGGATTACAGATCTTGTATTTTAATGGGAGATTGGAATGGAATCCTTGATGCTGGTTTGGACAAGAAAAAGACTTCACTGGTTTCTCAATCGCGTTCAATTTTACCTAAATCTTTTTTTGATATTAAAGATGATTTTAATTTGTTAGATATTTGGAGAGAAAGACATGGTAGGGATCAAGAGTTTACTTTTTTCTCTGACAGACATCAATCATTTTCTAGAATTGATTTTATTTTAACTACTAGTGATTTTATGTTAAATTTAAAGAAAGTTAAAATCTTACCTAATGTATTGTCTGATCATAATCCAGTTATGATGGAATTAAGGACTGGTCAATTTTTAAGCAGATCCTGGAGACTTAATGAAAACTTGTTTAAATATGAAATGTATGTGCAAGAATGTAAAAAGGCTATCAAGGAATTTTTTAGGTTAAATAAGAATGTAGGCTTACCAATAGAAACGGTGTGGGACTCTAGTAAGGCCCACATGCGTGGAATATTAATTGAATTGAATGTTAGGCATAGACGTAAACAAGAGGAAAAGAGGCGAGTTTTAGAAGCGGAAATAAGAAAGAAAGAGTTATTATTAATAGATAATCCAGATGATAGTAATATTAAAGAAGGGATAAAGGTTTTACAGAAACAATTTGATATTTTGATGACCGACCAGGTTGCCAGGAATATACAATATGCTAAACATAATACTTTTTTTAACGCTAATAAACCTGGCAGATGGCTGGCTTATACATTAAGGAAAAAACAAAAATCCCGTTTAATTGAGAAGGTAGAATATAAGGGGCAAGAAGTATTTCACCAAGAAACTATTAAGAAGGCTTTTCTAGAGTTCTACACCAAATTGTATGCTGAAGAAAAAGTTCAAGAGAAAGAGATAGATGCCTTTTTACAAAATCAAAATGTTTCGGAAATTACTTTGGAACAAAGAGATAGATTAAATGCTTTGATTAGGTCAGAAGAAATTATTGATGCAATTAAACAATTGAAATTGGGAAAATCTCCAGGAACTGATGGTTTTACCACGATTTATTATAAGTGTTTACAGGAGGAAATGGTGGAACATTTGAGGGAGTTATTTGTCAATATACAAGAGGGTGGTCGGGTTCCACCCTCTTGGAAAACGGCTAATGTATGCTTGATTCCTAAAGAGGGCAAAGATAATGTTCAAGTAGAAAATTTTAGACCTATCTCCTTGTTAAATACGGATTACAAGATTTTTGCAAAAATCTTGGCTAATAGATTAATGACAGTTTTGACACAGAAGATTCACCCGGATCAAACTGGCTTTTTACAAGGGAGACAGATGAAAACCAATGTTAGACAACTTGTTAACATATTGGAATATTTGGATAAACATATTCAAGTACCGGCTGTCTTAATGTTTTTAGATGCAGAAAAAGCTTTTGATAGATTGAATTGGACATTTCTGCAAAGGCTTGTGGTAAGGATGGGAATGGGGGACCAGTTTATTAACTCTATATCAGCTATATATCAGAAACAAACAGGACAGATCATAGTGAATGGACAATTAACAGATTCATTTAATATAGAAAAGGGTACTAGGCAGGGCTGCCCCTTATCCCCTTTGTTGTTTGTTTTAACTTTAGAGGTACTATTGAATAGGATTAGAGCATCAGAGGAATTAAGGGGGGTACAAATTAGACAACATGATTATAGATTATGTGCCTTTGCAGATGATTTACTTGTGACACTAACTCAGCCAGTACAATCGGCTCAGAGTTTGATGGAAATTATTCGAAATTATGGAAAAGTTTCAGGTTTCAAATTAAATTTATCCAAGACAAAGATGTTGGTTAAAAATTTTGATAATAAATTAAAACAAGATCTGGAAAGAATAACGGGATGCGAGATAGTTAAAAAAGTTAAATATTTAGGAATTTATATAGAAGCTTCAAATGGTAAATTATATAAGAATAATTATGAACTCTTATGGTGCAAAGTACAAAAAGAATTGGAGAATTGGAAAAAATTACAATTATCTATGTTGGGCAGAATAGCCGCTATTAAAATGAATGTATTGCCGAAATTCTTATTTTTATTTCAAATGTTACCAATACTTAAAAAGGATGGAAATCTTGATGAATGGCAGAAAGGTATAAACAAATTTATCTGGGATGGCAAGAAACCAAGGGTTAAATTTAAAATTATTCAAGACACAAGAGAGAGAGGTGGTTTGAAAGTGCCTAATTTTAAATTATATTATGATGCAGCAGTTCTAGTGGCAATAAGTGATTGGATTAATTTAACAAATGAAAGAATATTAAATATAGAAGGATATGGGTTAGTATACGGGTTCCACGCGTACTTAGTTTATGATAAAAAACTGGATAGGGGTTTTAAAGAGCATATAATAAGAAACTCTGTGTTGCGTGTCTGGAAAAAGTATTATTATAAGTTAAATGGCAAAATTCCTTTATGGACAGTCCCCAGGCACGCAATACAGAGTGTAGGTATACAACAAATTCAAGACGTGGTGCCCTATGATAAACTTTTAAATAAAGAGGGGAATAGCCTAGAACTGAAATCATTAGACAGATTAAGGGAGGAAGGTATAGCTCATAATTGGTATTATTATGCACAACTTCAAGCCAGATGGCAAAAAGATGTTAAGATGGGTTTTTCTTTAAAGGATGATGAAAAATTAATTATACAAATTAGAGATCAAAGAATGATGCATATTAGAAGAATATATGATGCTTTAATTGAAATTGATTCTGGAACTGAATTAATTAAAGATTGTATGATTAAGTGGGAAGGTAATTTCGGACACCCAATTATGATGGAAACTTGGAAAAGAATATGGGTGAAAAATGTTAAATTTACACAAGCTCAGCACTTAAGAGAAAATTTTTACAAAATGTTTTACAGATGGCACTTAGATCCAAAAAAATTATCGTTTATGTATCCAAACTTGCAACCCAAATGTTGGAGATGTGATTCTATGGACGCTACTTATTTTCACATTTGGTGGTCTTGTAAAAAAATTAAGGCTTTTTGGATAAAAATATGGTGGATTCTTCAAAATATCTTGAAAAAGCGTATTGAGTTTGTACCACAGTTGTTTTTGTTGGGTATTACAAAGGACTGTTCCACCATAGAGACTAAATTGATTTTGAATTTGACTACAGCTGCAAGACTGTTGGTGGGACAATATTGGAAGTCATCTGAAATACCATCTATTGAAGAATGGACATTAAAAGTTACCCATCTTGTTGAGATGGCCAAGATTTCGGCATACCTGAAGAACCACTCAAATGAAATGTTTTTGATGGACTGGAAGAAATGGATTGATTATATGCAAAAGAAATATCAGTTGAAAGAATTAGATTTGATATATGGATAAATAGTTTAATATAGTAGTTTAGTGGGGTTTCTTGCGTTTTTTACCCTGTATTCATTCTGGGAAGCCTGGGGGGGAGGGGGGAGGGAGATAATATATATTAGTTTATTTTTTTTCAACTGTAGTTGGGGGTTTAAGGGATTAGATAATTTTTGTAGGATGCTCGGGAGAATTTTAGTTAGCGCTTTAGATGTTGAGGAGGAGGAACGAAAGTTTAAGAGAAGTGGGTTGTTGGAGGGTCTTGTGGAGGGGGGTTCCGAGCAGCTATTTGTATGGTTTTTTGTTTTTTTTAATATGTAATTTGTTTGTTCTCAGTTGAATCAATATGTTATTACGTTATAATTGTTAAAAGTTTTTTAAAAAATTTAATAAAAAAATTATAAAAAAAAAAGAAGTCCTCAAATGCTGTCTGTTTTATTCAGTCCACTGAACAAAATTCTGAACATCTTTCACATTAACATAAGAACATAAGAACATAAGAAGAGCCATGCTGAATCAGGCCAAAGCCCATCGAGTCCAGCATTCTGTGTCACACAGTGGCCCACCAATTGTACATGGGGATCTTGAGCAGAAAGAGAAGGCAAAACCCTCCCTTTCCCTTGACCCCCAACAAATGGTACTCAAGGGAATCCTGCCTGCCTCAACCAACATAGAGGCGGCACATGGACATCCGTTTTAATAACCACCGATACACTTGGCATCCATGAATCTATCTAACCCTGCCTTGAAGCTGTCAAGGCTGACAGCTGTCACAACCCCTTCTGGAAGTGAATTCCATAAATCAACGACCCTCTGGGTGAAGAAATATTTCCCTTTATTTGTCCTCACTTTCTTACCTATGAGCTTTAGGGAGTGCCCCCTTGTCCTGGTATTGTGTGATAGAGAAAAGAATTTTTCTCTATCCACCTTTTCTATCCCATGCATGATTTTATACACTTCGATCAAGTCATCCCTTAAACGCCGTCTTTCAAGGCTGAAGAGACCAAGGCGTTGCAATCTGGTTTCATAAGGGAGGCGCTCCGTTTCCTTGATCATTCTTGTTGCCCTTTTTTGTACCTTTTCCAGTTCCATTATATCCTTCTTGAGGTGCGGTGACCAGAACTGTACACAGTACTCCAAGTCTGGTCTCACCATCGATTTGTACAGAGGCAATACAACACTTTAGAACAGCTAACAATACAACACATTAGAACAGCTTTCTGAAAGTGATTGCTTTTAAAGGTGGATATTGAATGACTTATTTGGGATACAGCTGCTAGCCTCCCAAAATTGCTCTAATATTGTCCTGTTCAAAAGCAAATCCGTATTCACTAAGAGTTCTGCTTCCCCTTCAGTGTCTATTGTTGGATTTGTTACACTCTTTGTTCCTTATGCTCCCTAACGCTAAGCCATGGCTCAGCTAGCAACTTAGTGCAGAGGAGAAGCATTTGAAGGAACACATTCCCCCCCCCTCAAAAAAATCTCTCATTCTAAAGTAGGTACTCCCTTTTCATTGTCAGTGTTTCCAGGAGGAATATGTTGCTGATACTCTTTCAACACAAGGAACTTAGGATCTTTCCTCTGGGAGGAGATTTCCAGCAGGACACAAGAAGTGTCAATGCAAGACCCTGCACTCACAGCTATTGTGTAGTGATCTCTGCCCTGCAGCAAAAGATCTACCATTTTCTATTCCTTCTTATTTCCTTTAATGTTTCAAGCATATAATATTAGTTCCTCCACTATATGCTAAAAACAAATAAAAATCTAAGAACTACCGTAAGAGAAATGTCCTACTTCAAATCTCTCTTCGGTCATAAATTAAGCATCTCACAGGTACAGTGTCCCTTCAGTGTCTGCTTATGGGGACAATATTAGTGTAATGTTTTGCTTGGAGAGCTTTGGGCAATAAATCCTCATTACCATGTCAGGACTTCCTCCTCACTTCATCTTTCCCTCTGGACTTGGTCTACCTAGGAGGAAGGGTGTCACTAGTTATTTTCATCACTTCTCATTTATCAGGACAGATTATATGCACTAGCTTGAAGAGCAAGAGACATTCATTTAGAATATGATGATCCTTACCAGATTCTAGGGCAGTTGTGTGATTATAAAAATACTCCTTGTATTTGAGTATTTAGAATGTATTTGGAATTGGAATATAATAATAATAATAATAGTAATAATAATAATAATAATAATAATAATAATAATAATAATAATAATAATAATAAATGATGATGATGATGATGGAAGGGACCTTGGAGGTCATCTAGTCCAACCCCCTGCTCAGGCAGGAAACCCTATATCATTTCAGACAAATGGCTGTCCAGTCTCTTCTTAAAAACTTCCAGTGTTGGAGCATTCACCGTTTCTGGAGGCAGGTTGTTCCATTGATTAATTATTCTAACAGTCAGGAAATTTCTCCTTAATTCTAGGTTGCTTCTCTCTTTGGTTAGTTTCCATCCATTGCTTCTTGTCCTGCCTTCAGGTGCTTTGGACTCCCTCTTCTTTGTGGCAGCCCCTGATATTATATTGATATTATATTATTAAATTATCATAATTAAATTCCTTTCACATATTTTAAATGATGAAATATGATACCTACCCAGTATCTAAACCAACCTGATTCTCTGAAGAATGAAACATTCATTTATTTCTCTTTTTTAAAATGAGAGACCAAATGCCCCATAAATGAGCATAGCACTTCAGTCCCAGAAGTGGGAAGAATTCAAAAAATTCACAGTAGCTCAATTCCATCTTTCACCAAGGAAAAAGAAAAGTATACATCTCTAATACTAGGAAAATGAAATGAGTATCTAAATGACTACAGTAGACATTTCTCTGTAGTTTGATGTGAATCATACTACTTGCATTGCCACTAGTAGAAAAATCCCAAACCAAAATGTTCACAGCAGAGACTGGCACAAAACTGGCTAAATTGCACAGGGCGACAGATTGTTGGGCTGCTGCCCCTTACTATTTATGATGCAACAACAACAACAAAACGAAGAGTCAAATTAAATATCATGGCATTAATGCAAATCATAAATGTATAGCGATTATACCACAGAAAATAACAGGCATGAGGGCACTCAGCCTGAATTGAGAAGTGGTGGAGAGACTGCTCTACATTGAGGTTTGTATACTAGCTGTTTGCAAAGAAAGAAAACCTGCATTCCCATTAAAAAATTCTGTTGTTTCAGTACAAATAGCAGGTGCAAAACCACTCTTCCAGAGAACGAAACCAGGACTGGAGCCATCTTCCTCATCCAGGTTCTTCATCCAAACTGCCCCCATCCCAGTATGTTTGACTTTTTTAAATTCAAGCTGTTTTTTTACTGGCTGAATAGCATCATTCTGATTTGTCCCTGAGGAAGAATAGCCTTTTCAATAGCATTCAAAAACAGATACACTTCAGTTGCAAAATGAGGGGCTGTTATATGCCCCATCGTTGTTATTTTTTTTCCAATTAACCAGAAACAAAAGCCAATCTTTAAATTTTCATTATAAGGAGAACTTCTAATTCCACCATAATTTTAGATCCTCCCCCCCCCCTGTATTCTTTCCAACTCTATATTCTTTGCTGAGCGGGAAGGAAGAGGGAGTAACTGGAACTGGAACCACAATGAAAATATAATTGCACTACATCTGAACAAAGAAAAACAAATTTCCAACATCTTTTAAGAAGTTCTTTGTCAGAGCTTTTCATCATATACTGCAGACATTCTTGAAACACTTGAAAATTGTATCAGCATTCTTTATTTCTGCTAACCAATTTGGAAAACCCTTTGGCAATTAAAAATAAACAAGAGGGAACAAGTCAGATGCAGGGAAAGAAACCCAAGGGTGCTTATAGCTGTGCTGAAATGCTTACAAACTCTTTCCCCCCCCCCCCTTTAAAGATTTTTCTCCACAATTTTTCAAGAAGCTGATTCCCTTAGCTTTCCCACTGTGGCGGCCCAAGGCTTTTTGTCATGCTGCAGCTGTGATCTGATAAAATAAATGACACTTGGAGGGGCTCATGTCCTTAGTAACAGTTATAATAGAGTTTCTAATGTGCAATAATATTCAAATGAATATTAAAACATCACAAAGCAATAATAAAACCACAGCTGTGCCACTATAGAAAACCATGGATTCTAAAGGAATAGAAGGCAACTCAGCACCGAGTTACGCATTGATACCTCCGGAGCAATCAAGGTTATCTCTCAAGCTGATGGGAAATAAAGCATATGGAATTCTGCTCACAAGAAGCCAAAGGATGATTCCCAGAGGAACCGAGGGGAGCCCAACAAAATAATATTCCCCAGCCCCTTGTTGACTTCCCTGTTCCATCTTTTCATCTCGTTCTAAAGCTACAGCTTTAAGAATTCACACTTAGGATTAAATGAACCATTACCCGAAACAAATGTGCAGCTATTCGCCACAGCAACCACTGTGCTTAAGCTCTCCAACTGCTTGGGGGAGGGGGGGTTGAGGAGATAGATTTTGGAAGTGAGTATGCTAGTAAGTGGCTAGGAACATCTACCGGTAGCAGCATCTGGCCAGTCATGGCTAATATTAGAAGGTAAGCTGGGTTGACTCCAGTTAGATTTTTAAGGGACTCCATTTAGCTTTTGGTTTGACTGGGGGGGGGGGTTGAAAAGCATCCAGGAAGAGACAATGGGAAATCATCTTATAATTTTGCTGATAAAATTAAAAGGTTGTATCCAACGCTTGACTTGAGGGAGACTTTTATTTTAGACTAGGGGTCTTCAAACGTGGCCCTTTTATGACATATGGACTTCAACTCCCAGAATTCCTCAGCCAGCATAAAATAAGGCATGTCTTCCCTTTCAAGGTACTAGCATCTTCCTCATGCCATTGCTCACTTATAGTTTGAGGTGATACAACCCAAGGGAAAAAACATATCTCTTCCTTCTGCTGGTTGTACAAAATAGTCATTGCATTCAAGAAAAGTGAAAGCTGCGTCAAATTAAGGTGCTAGCTAAGAACTTAATCAGCAGATGTATAGGGAGCTTGAAATGAAGAATATATGATCAAATCTGTACCTCTAGTTCAGAATTCAGAGAACTTTCTGTTTCCCAATCAAATAAGCTTTTAATACCTTCCTTCATAGATGAAGAGACTAATGATTAATAAATGATTACTCTTACTTACCATAATACAAGAAAAGCACTGAATGCATTTCTTCTGTGTAATAAACTCACTCATCATTAAAAAAAATCAATCAGAAGCTATTAGCTTCATCATTTATTTCTGTTCCTCCTTTAATGTAGTGAATACTCAAGGGACACATTCACATGAGAGACTAAACCACGCTGAGATTAGCTCAAGCAAGTTACTCTGGACTGGACACTTTCACATTTTTCTAATTTTTGTTCAGGGCATTCTGTCTTTCTGTGTTTTAAAATAAGTCAATTAGTACATATTACTCTCTAAACAGAGCAGCTTTCTTTCAACAGTTAAATCTAGAATCTAAAGTTACCCAGCTGAATTGCCACTTGCAGTCTTGAATTTCACTCATGTGCCAAAAACAGTCATGAAAACAAACCCATTTCTGTGCTGATTATTTTAAAAATAATTTGAATTACAGAATTACAGAGTTGGAAGGGATCTTGGAGGTCCCTATATCCATTCTGGATAAGGGGCTGTCCAATCTCTTCTTAAAAACCTCCAGTGATGGCGCACACACAACTTCGGAGGCAAGCCCTTTTACTGATTGTTCTCACTGACAGGAAATTTCTCCATAGTTGGATCTTTCTTTGATCTTTCCATCTGTTACTTCCTGTCCTTTACTTCTTCAAGAGTTTTTAAGAAAAGGCTGGCCCCTCTTCTCTGTGAAACATGGGGATAAATTGGTTTTGTCTTTTTAATAAGTCATTTTGAGAGTTTGCTCTGATTAACAGTAATGCCCTTATTTATAAATCCTCTTGGCAAACAGAACTTACATTACAATAGAACGCATGGTAGTAACATGGCTAAAAAAAAAAAAAGAAAAAAAGACTGTCAAATATTTTAAGAATGTATCCTATTCTTCCACTTTTGTTGCACCAAGCATTTGCCAAAAAAAAAAAAAAGCTTAAAGGGAAGATTTTTCAATTGGAGGGAAGTAGAAGTCAAGAAAGAGGTACAAAGAGGGAATTCCTCATTTGCTATCTCTTCTCCTTATGCCAATAATCAACATCCTATCCTTAGTCAATAGGATAAAATGTGCAAAAAGTTAATGGTTTTAGATCTGTATTATGATTGGGTTGAAAAGTTGGAAACTAATCAAGGAGAGAAGCAACCTAGAACTAAGGAGAAACTTCCTGACAGTTAGAACAATTAACTAGTGGAACAACCTGCCTCCAGAAGCGGTGAATGCTCCAACACTGGAAGTTTTTAAGAAGAAACTGGACAGCCATTTGTCTGAAATGAAACCCTATGAAAAGTGGGATTTCTAATTCCAAGTGGAGTTTTCCCTGTCTTAAGTTTAACTTTTCCAGCAGAATCAGGCAGAAGATAGTAGAAGAAGTGATTGTGAGGAATAAGAGAATGGTGGAGTGAATACTGTGTGTCCTCACTTGCACCTCCAAACTAGACATTGTTGGTACCAGAGAGAAAGTTTTTCCATTCAGTGTCCTTGAAAGTTTCAATTGCCAATCTGATTAACTTCATCATAAGGAGGTACATCTTGTCTTTTACTTCAAAGCCAGAAAATGTCTCATTCTGGGTCCTGATTCTGTATATTTACTTCTTTGTCTCAGAATGCACAGTATGTTCTGACTTCTGCTGGTATTGTGATTTTAACCAATGAAACTGTCCTTAGAGTGAGAGTGACACATAGAAATCCTTGCATAGCAATAGCACTTAGACTTGTACACCACTTCATAGTGCTTTTGCAACCCTCTGTAAGCAGTATACAGAGTCAGCTTATTGGCCCCAACAATCTGGATCCTCATTTTACCGACCTCAGAAGGATGGAAGGCTGAGTCATCCTTGAGCCGGTGAGACTCGAACTGCCAAACTGCTGGCAGCCGGCAGTCGGTAGAAGTAGCCTGCAATACTGCATTCTAACCACTGCACCACCAGGCATGTTAATTATGCCAAAAGAGATCCAATGCAGTCTTTTAATTCAATCAAGTCAACTTGGGTTCTATTTCTTCCCATTCTTCCACGAAACCTATATAGCAGCTTATTCACTGTGTATCGGCTTCAGTGTTTCAGTGTATCAAAATTAGCAGAATGCAGTCTATGCTCCAGCAATAGCCATAGCTATAGGCAAAATGGTAAATTGCTCTCACTTGCTTCCTTTTCCTGTGCTTTGGTGGTATGGAAAACAGTGGAATAATGTTGCATACATTAGGCCTAGAAAAGAGATAATGGAGCAGCATGCAGGTTGCCAGGCCATTCTGGAAATACCGTTAACTAATGAAGATGAGCTCAGTCTAATCTACCCACAGGATTGTTGCTGGATAAAATAAGATAACACATACACTTTAGCCTTAGCTTCTGGAAGAAAAACAGGATGCATATATAAAAAATAAATAGAAAGGGGGGGGGGAAATGTGTCATCTCCGTATACAAGTATTTCTAATAGACATTCTTAAAATGTGTTCTCAGTGCCCGACAATCTCTTATAAATATCACTTCTTAAAGAAGAGAGATTATGATATGGTATTTTCAGTAGCAACCCAATTCTACACCCCTTAACCCCAAAATATTTGGCTTGCCTTCTTATTATTAAATTGCTCATGATTTCAAATTATTTTCCATTTTATTTTTGTACAATGCAAAAGCAATAATTCTACCTTGAATATATGCTTATGTTTCCCATTCAAACATTTCAGCATTTGGTTAATCAAAATACTGTGCAGTCTCTACTTGGCTTTATTGTATACATTCTTTATCATTCATTAAAATAACAACTTATTGATACCTTTTAAGTAATTGCACTATGATCAGACATACAACAAAGATCAATATTACACTCTTGAATTTGGTGATATGATATTAAAAAAAAGTTCACATTTTTTTTCTTTGATATTTCTCAATATTATTGCATTGGGAGGGTTTTGAAGATAAGCTTCCTTATATACTAAGGGCTTTTCATTGCTTCATTTGTGTATTGCCTCTAGTACTCATTGAGCAGAGGGGGAATCAAAAATTAAAATAAATAAACCCACAAAACCTCACAGTTTGTAATTTCATTATAATTTCATCCATTACCTAGTATTTTCATCTAATAAAACAACAGAAATGGGGATAAAATTCAGCCAAAGTTGTGTCATTCTCCATTTCTGCTTAATATTATATTTCAGTTTATAGTCTTATTTGTCAGTGGAAGGCTACTTCACTACTTAATTAACTACTTTAATTAATTAATTAACTACCTAATTCTGGGGTGACATAGAAGAAAAAAGTGACAAATGTGTTTTGTTTGGTAGCTAACTTTCGGCATCTAGATCAGGGGTGTCAAATTCGCAATGTCACGTGACGTGTCGCAACGTATCATGACTTTTTTTGCCATTGCCGGCAATGGGGTAGGCGCAGTTTCACTATGATGCATCCGGTCCACGGGCTGGTAGTTTGACACCCCTGATCTAGATACTAGAAGTTAAATAAAAGATAGTAAATCCCACTTGAGCCTTTTGAATAATTAAAAGTGATCAGAAATGGATTGGCTGATGTTGGAGAGAGACTGATGAAACCAGGGGGAGGAGTCAAGCAGGGAATCAGTCATTACGTTGGCATAAGAGGGCAAGGTCTGATCCCTCCTGAGTGCCATTGAACCTTATGTGGTCTAGCCCAGGTGCAGATTATCAATCTGGGAAGATTCCTGTGAAATTAGGCATGAGCAATAAAGTAGCTAACTCTTCGTATCTCCAACTGGTTGTTCATTTCTGACAATTCATGGGCATCTACATTGCAGAGGGATAGCTTGATAAAAATGTTTGCACTGATTATAACTGCAATCCTGTGCACATTTATTTAAGAATAAAATCCTCAATGAACACAAAGTCCCTTGTTACTGAATAAGCATGTATCAAAATAAAAAGGCATATTTTTATATTGCGTTTGATGCCATCTTAGTCTGCTTATGTTGGATCTACAATATAAGATTTTTCAGTCTTATCTGTACATGTTTTCTCAGAAATAAATTCCGTCAAAGTAATGAGACTGAGACAATATGAGACATGCAGTATGATTTTAGACAGAATACTGTATAGGACATGATTATCTTTTTTTTTATCTTTAGAGTCTTCTATTAATTCTTGACAGCAAAAAAACTGGAACTAGTCTGGGAGGTAGATGCCATTTCCAAAATTAATTATACAACCAATATAGAATACAGCCACTTTTGTTCTAAATCTTGCAATTGAAGCACCTCACTGTGCCCCAATCAATGGCGGGTCCCTCACGATAGCCGAATTAAGGAGACACATGCGGCCTTGCAGGTTCCTTGGGGTGAGGCGACCTAGAGAAAAGGTTGCCTTCCCTTTTTATTACCTGTTACAGTGGGCGGTTACACAATGCATCACATGGTTACAAACAGCCAATGACAAGATTATACCTGTAGCCAATGACAAAGTTACACTGGCAAAGTTACATCTGTAGCCAATGGCAAAGCTACACCTGTGGCCGGTAGATTCAAATCTTGGTACAACCTCCTCCACCTCTCAGCCCCTCCCTCATTTCCTGTTGTTCCAAAACCTCATGTCAAGCCTCATGGAAGTTTCTTTGTTCCAGGCCTCATGGTAGTCTCTTTGTTCCACCTATGCTCCGTCCAGCTCTTACACGATCCTAGGGCATAGGCCATCATAGCAACATCTCCTTTTTCTTTTAATAAGAGTCCTAGAGTTTTTCATCCGAGAAAACAGGACATGGTTTTGTCTTCTCCCAGTCTATGTGAATTTGTCCAGTCATCAGAGGCTGTAGTTGGTTCTTATCCAGAAAATGGACAGAAGAGGGAGGCCTACACAGGTTCAATAGGGGAGGAATACATTGTACACAGCAACAGATTGTTACACAGAATATTACAAGCATTATAATACTAAAAACCAATTTTTTGAGCCACCCAGCATTAGGTAGCCAGGAAAACAAACTGTCCCAATCAAACAAGGCACCAGTTCCTTGTGATAAAGGATTGCTTTGTACCATACTTTCCATATGAGCGACTGTGGCAGAAATGTTGGGTGCGTTGTCAGAAATATACATACAGCAATGACTTTGAATGAGGGCACACACGCCTCCTTTTGCAGCGAGAAGGACGTCCAATGCATAGCGATTCTGTAAGGTTACTTCTCTTATTTGCTGCTGTTCTTCATTCAACAATTCTATTGAGCGAATGGTTTCATTGAACATTGCAACAGTCCAATTATTTAATATATGCAAATCCCTATAATTCATGGCAACACCCATTGTAGGAATTAACGCTCTAGCAGTTTGAACAGACCAACTACCCCCCAAAGTGAGCTCATTGGAAGCTTCAATAGCGCGTCTATTGTGCAAGCGGAAAGAGGGTAGTTTATCAAGTTTATAAAAAACAGGGATTACAGCTCCATATGTACATACGCCAGACCAATTCTGGGGTATTGACCAATATGCATTTTTTTCCACATAAGAACTACATTGTCTTTAGAGAAGTTATACAAAGTTTCAAAAATTTCACCAAAATCAAACAAGGGAACACAATCAGCACATGCTTTCCTGTTGCCATTGTTTGTCTCATTATAATATCTAGTTTTATAGTCTAGCTGCCAAGGGATAGTTATATTACAAGATTGCCAAATACCTAGAAAGGTGTTATTACTAACTGACGAAGCTGTGTCATTAATGCATACTTGAGCAGGGTAACACAAAGCAAGAGAGACCTGTAAGGAAGGATTCAAAGTGAAAGAGAAAGAGATTTCATTCATAGGCACACCATGAAGGGGAAAAGCATGTTTGTTCTGTGCTGGCATGTATATTCAAATCCAACAATTGGATGCATTCAGCAACATAGCATGGTGAGAAACATAACATACAAAACAGCAAAGATTGTCACAAAAATAAAAATCATTAACAAGACTAGAAAACACAAATTCAAAATTGGCAAAGAGAAATAAGAAAGGGAGGGGGCCATGGTTTATTAAACAAAACAACTGGGAGGGGGGGTATGAGAGAAGGGAACACAAACAGATTCATATGCAGATGGAGATGGCAGAAACAAAACAGAGTCATATGCAGATGGAGATGAGATCTCATTTACAGCCATCCTTTGTTACTTGGAAAGGGGAAAGAAGGCTGGCTGGTTTTAAACTGGCCTAGTTGGTGGTCTTCAGGTGACGGTCTTCAGATAAACCTGCAGAGAAGAGGGGGGAGAAAAAAGGGGGGAAATGGCTCTCTGCTGCAGGGGGTAAAAGTTAACAGTGAGCAAGGCATTATTAAGGCAGTTTTGAATCAATGGAAGGCCAGCAGGTATTTTCTCCTTTTCCAATTATAAGGAATAGAAACAACAGACTTAAGATTTTTTAACAAGTTAAAAGGTAAGGGAGTAAAGACTGGATTAGCACCAGTAAGATCAACTGGATAGGCAGAAGCAGTTATTAAGTCTTCAGTAGACGTGAGAGTTCCCTGTATACGAGCCTGAAGAATTCCCTGATGAACAGGGGACAGGGCAGAAGAAACAGAAAGAGAATCCTGATAACAATGACTATGTTCCAAGCCAATAGCTACAGGAGAAGAAAAGGAAGAAGGCAGATCTTGAAAATGGACCTGCAAACAAGCAAGATCCGTCTTCCACATAAGGGGAATTTGGGAAGGAGCAGAAGGCTCCTCACATAAGCCAAGTTTAATCCAATCAGCAATTTTAATGGTCCCTTTAAGGAGTAAGAGGGACAATGCCAAATAAACATTAACAATTCTTTTAACTCCTTAAGTGAAGGCAATTTATGAATTTTTTTTAGTTGCATAATTGAGGTCCTGACAATTACACCAAGCCCTTCAAGATGAGCCCTTTGGTCCTTGGAGAATTCTGCCCACATACTCACGGGGGGTCAGTTCTTCCACGGGGGTAGGTCCTTGCTGAAGAAGGAGCCACGAATGCGCGAGATGAGTAAGAGGGTGTCAGGGATGTTGTAGTCATACAACACCGGCCCGAATCACATCAGGGTCACCACTTGAAGCACCTCACTGTGCCCCAATTCATGGTGGGTCCTTCACGATAGCCGAATTACAGAAAGCATGCTACCAAGCACATTTCTTTGGGGTGAAGCGACCTAGACAAAAGGCTGCCTTCCCTTTTTATTACCTGTTACAGTGGGCGGTTACACAATGCATCACATGGTTACAAACAGCCAATGACAAGATTATACCTGTAGCCAATGACAAAGTTACACTGGCAAAGTTACATCTGTAGCCAATGGCAAAGCTACACCTGTGGCCGGTAGATTCAAATCTTGGTACAACCTCCTCCACCTCTCAGCCCCTCCCTCATTTCCTGTTGTTCCAAAACCTCATGTCAAGCCTCATGGAAGTTTCTTTGTTCCAGGCCTCATGGTAGTCTCTTTGTTCCACCTATGCTCCGTCCAGCTCTTACAGGATCCTAGGGCATAGGCCATCATAGCAACAGCAATCAAAGAAGTCAGCTGCTGGCAAGCCCCAATGTCCATCATTAACTGCATCTCAATACACAAAGCTTACTAGAAATACATTAGGGAAGTTTGCCAAGTTAAAGTTTTGCTGATGCTTGTCCTTGATTTTTTTTTTTTTAAGGCTCTTAGCTTTATGGCTTGAAAGAGTAAAGTTGAGAGAGAGAGAAAAAAAATGTTAAGAAAGAGAGAAAAAGACCTGAAAGCAAGTTCCTGAATGAACACTGCAATCAGTCAAGATTGCAAGACCTTGTGAAACAACCTTTCAGAAGTTTATCAGTGGTCATCTTCTCAACCATTAAGAAATAAATGAAAGGGCCATTTATTGTATAGAACATCAGGCAAGAGGGTCAGAACAGTATAGTTTTCAGGAGTAACTTTTGAAGAAGTGATGGATCTGGCTTGATTATTGCTTTGTGATTTCTTTTTAAAGGGTATGATTTTTGCCATATTTCTATAATGTTCTTGTTTTAGAACTAGAACTTCTTAGGTGTTTTAATTTAATTACTGGAAGTGATCTCATGCAGGAGTGATAAACAATATGTAAATTATAAAATAATCATAAGAATAAACCAATGGATTATTGGCAGACCCCCATACTTCCAAAGGTCCAGAAAGAACTGCAGAGATGTTTGCAACAACCTTTCCATTTTAATTTTAAATATTTCAAAAGATGGTATTTTTTTTACTATAGCAATGCTCTACGCAGAGAATAGAATAGAACAGAATAGAACAGAGCTGGAAGGGACCTTGGAGGTCTTCTAGTCCATCCCCCTGCTCAAGCAGGAGAAGCTATACCATTTCAGACAAATGATTGACCAATCTGTTCTTAAAAACTTCCAGCATTGGAGCATTCACAACTTCTGGAGGCAGGTTGTTCCACTGATTAATTGTTCTGTCAGGAAATGTCACTTTACTTCTAGGTTGCTTCTCTCTTTGATTGGTTTCTATCCGTTGCTTCTAGTCCCGCCTTCAGGTGCTTTGGAGAATGCTTGACTTCCTCTTCTTTGTGGCAACCCGAGATATTGGAACACTGTTATCATGTCCCCCCCCCTCGTCCTTCTCTTCATTCAACTAGACATACCCAATTCCAGCAACCGTTCCTTATGTTTTAATCTCCAATCCCCTAATCCTCTTTGTTGCTCTTCTCTGTACTCTTTCTAGAATCTCAACATCTTTTTTACATCATGGTGACCAAAACTGGATGCAGTATTCCAAGTGTGGACTTACCAAGGCATTGTAAAGTGCTATTAACACTTCACGTGATTTTGATTCTATCCCTCTGTTAATGCAGCCTAGCCTGCTTTTTTGGCAGCTGCAGCACAGTGCTGGCTCATATTTAAGTGATTGTCCACAAGAACTTCAAGATTCCTCTCACAGTTACTACTATTGAGCAAGGTACCACCTATACTATACCTGTTCATTTGGTTTTTCTTATCTAAATGTAGAGCCTTACTTTTTTCACCATTGAATTTTATTTTGTTAGATAGGACCCAATGTTCAAATCTGTCAAGATTCTTCTGTATCTTAAGCCTATCTTCTGGAGTGTTGGCTGTTCCTGCCAGTTTGGTGTCATCTGCAAATTCGATAAATTCCCCATCTATCCCCTCATCCAAATCATTGGATGAGAACAGAGCCCTGGGCTAGAACAGAGCCCTGGGGCACCCCACTATACACTTCCCTCCATGTAGATACAGCTCCATTGAGGATCACACGCTGAGTACGGCCAGTCAGCCAGCTACAAATCCATCTGGTAGTGATGCTGTCTAACTCACATTTTTCTATCTTATCAAGTAGTAGGTTGTGATATACTTTATCAAATGCCTTACTGAAATCCAAGTAAACTATATGCACAGCATTCCTCTGGTCCACTAATTTTGTCACCTGGTCAAAGAATGCAGTAAGATTTGTCTGGCATGATGTTTCTGACAAACCCATATTGGTTTTTGTTTGACTTTGTTTGCCTCTAAGTGTTCGCTGATTCATTGCTTCTCTTTTCCAGAATTTTCCCAGATATTGAGGTCAGGCTGATAGGTCTGTAGTTTCCTGGATCCATTTTTCCCGTTTTGAAGATGGGAACTACATCAGCTCTTTTCCAGTCCTCTGGTAGTTTCCCAGTGCTGCAGGATCTTTGAAAGATATAGTTCAGTGGTTCTGAGATCACATCTGACAGTTCCTTCAGAACCTTGGAGTGTAATCCATTTGGTCCTGGTGATTTGAACCCATCTAGGGTGGACAAGTGTTCTCTTACCATTTTCTTGCCTATCTTAACTTGTGTTTCTAATCTGTTTTTTACCATACTGTTTTTGATAGGTTGGACTGCATTCATCATATCTTCTCACAATCTTGAATATCTATGAAAATTTGAAAGATATGAAAATTTGGAAAAGCAGAAAAAAAGGATAACTTGTGTAAGACTAAATTGGGAAAGGAAAGGGCAAAGAGGTCTCAGAGGTTTTAGACAGAACTAGGAATAATCTGCAGACCTGCAAATTAAATATACTGAAATATAGTAGTGGTGTTAAGGTACACCCAAAACTCTCCAAAGTCTTGATGGGAGGAAGAAAGAACATAATATTGGCTCCACAGTCTTGAAAATGTAGTGTCTTAATGTGTATTTTAGATTTGTTTTATCATAGCCATCAAGATTGCAGTGATTTTGAAACTGAAAATTCAAAAGGTTAAATCTAGAAGAAAATGAAAAAATTTGAAGAGCTCCTATGGCAATCAGCACACAACAAAACAATGAAACTAGAAAATATTTCTTACAAAGAAAAGTTTAATACTAACGAATTATGGTGGAAAATCCTGAACTTCTTTATAAACTCTCAGTCTAGAAAGAATTTACACTTTGTAAATATCAACTTTTACTAGAGGAGATATAAAGTATTTGTAACATATCAGAGTTTTCATATTGTGCACACAAAATTCAAAATAATTGTGAACAAGTTGCTTTTATTTCATCCATCCACCATTCTTCTTTCCCTTTATTTAAAAAAAAAAACCCCTGCAAACTCATCACCATTTTCTATTTGAAAAAAATGCAACACCTGCACAAAAATTAGATGAAATTTTCCTATTATTCTATATTGTGATAACTCCACTCAATTTCTCTCCCACTTTCCTCCCACTAGCAGGATTCTCTAGAAATGGGTTTGCAAGATCAAGGCTGTTTAAAAAATAGCTGTGCCGAACAGTTCTGTTTTCTTCTCAACCAGTGAACAAAGAAATAGATTCATTGTCCCTCCCTCTTCTTTACTGCTTCCACTGAGTTTAAGATAAATGAGTGGAAAATGAATGGAATTTGGAACACTATGAGCTTCGCTATAAATGGTCAGGGTAGGTTTGGGAAATACTGTAACTCTCAGGTTTCAGACTTCTCCAAGTGTTGTGGGATTCATAGGTCGCTAAAAAAGCATGCCCATTCTCTCATTCCTCTCTTTGAAAGTAGATGAGAAATTGTTATTTTCTTTCTTTCTTTCTCTCTCTGGGTATGTGTGTACCGAGATAAATGGCAATAATAGAAGATTTTTATAAGTGGATTTAAGGACTTCAGTTTTTTAAAAAAAAAGCCCACAAAGAGATCCTCCAGTGATTAGGAGTTTTTGGCTGATTATAGCCATTGCTTATTCCAATAGTTAACACTATACAGGCAGTCCTTGAATTACAACCACAACTGAGATAAAAATTTCTATTGCTAAGCAAGGTGGCTGTTAATTTTACAAGCTTTTAGTTGAAAAATGGTTACACTCAAGCCAATCACTTGAGTTGTTAAGCTGAATCGCACAGTCGCTAAGCGAATCCAGCTTCCCCCATTGACTTTGGTTGTCAAAAGCTGGCTGGGAAGGTTGCAAATGGCAATCACACAACGTTGCAACTATTGTAAAACACCTGAATTTTGATTGTATGACTATGGGGGATGTTACAACAGTCATAAATGCGAGGACCAGTCTTACGTCACTTTTTTCAGGCCGTTATAATTTTGAATGTTGATAAGCCCATGATTGTAATTCAAGGACTACTTATACAGCCACTTAAGGAAGCATCCTTTCTTCTGGTTCTGTTGATCAGTCTTTGCTTTTGCAATAGGAATATTTCCCTGTAAAGTCCCACGGTCTATCCAGGTTGACTAAGGTGAAAGGATGAACAAATGAGTAGCATTTCTGTGGGAAACATGAAGTAAAGTTAATGGAGTCTATAGTCATTTGAAAGACCCATTCGAACATGCATTGGCTATCAGTAATATACATGAACTGTTGGGAAATATGCCAAAATCATACCAAAAATGTCTGTGCGTAAGTCATTTCATGTCCAAAGTTTCCAAACTACAAAATAGAAAAGGTAAGGGATGGTCTAAAAATGGGTTTGCACAAGTCACCCTCAATATTTTATTTCAACAATCAGGAAAAATGTGCTTTCTGGAATGGTTTTGCTTTGTTGGGAGTGGGACCGTGTGGTTAGAAAACAGGTGATGCTTGGGCTACTGAGTTAAAAGTGATTGAAATAAGAACTGACAGGTTAAATGTCCACATATATTTTCCAGTTAATATAAATTGCCAGAAACAAGTGAATGTGAAATTGTTGGGGAAAGTGTTTTATCTTTTCCTCAGTAAAAAATACAGTTTATCCTAAATCTCTTGGGTTATAAATGCTTGTTATTGTTTTTTTTTCCTTTTCAATTCTTTTTCTGAAATGATTTGTACAGGAATAGCAAAAGCATCACAAAAATAAAACATATAAATTGATCATTTTAAAACACTACAATTCACCCAATAGTTCCATCCAGATTTTAAAGTACATATCTCATGATTCTGTGAAATTCCATTGGCGTAGCCAGTGGGTAGCTAGGAAAACAATATTGCAGACCACAGTTTTTGTTAAAGTAAGAGCTTGGTGATTTTGTAAAGCATTTTCTTTAAATATATAGCATTTTCAAGCTAGAGATATATATTCTATTCTTTGTAACAAAATGAGATGCCTTTTAGCTCAAACTCTGTAAAATAGGATTGAGAAACATTCAGAAGCAGGATGTTGATGTTCTGCATCTCTGGCTTTGTTCTATGGCATTACCAGGGTGAATTTACAGGAGAAACCACAATTTTGTTGTTTGTGCAAATATGAGGATAGCTGCAGCTGAGAGGCTACAGGTGAAAGATTTTTGGTTCTTTATCTGTAGCATTGTGTAGAAATTAGCCTTGCAGTTCCAGTTTACTTCCCCTCTCAAAGAAACTTCTGATTTTCTATATCAGTCCCAGGATGCTTGAGAATTTCTCTCAAATTTCTTCTGATGGCATTTATTGTTAGAAATGGCAAAGCAATACTGCCATCAGGAGTGAAGTTCCCTCATTATTTGTAGCCCATATTGGAAAATGCTGAAACAGATGGACCCATTTTATCTGATACACATAGTCCTCAAGCCTGCCTATCATGGTCATAAATCCTGCCAGTTGTAAAATGGAGCATTCATGTGACTTTATGAGCTTTTCTGGAATGGTCATTAAGCAAATCAATGGACTATGAGGTACACAGTCACATGACCGCAAGATGATGCAAACACCCATAAATATGGCCATGTTGCCTGGCACCCAAAGTTGGACCACTTGACCTCCAGGGTGGGGGCAGCTGTTGGAACTTTGAATCCAGGCTGTGAGTAGGTCCACTGTAACTTTGAACAGTTGCTAAGCAACAGGTCACAAGGACTACCTATACCAGAGGTAGTCAGCCATGCTGGCTCAGGAATTCTGGGAATTGAAGTCCATGAGTCACAAAAGAGCCAGGGTTGCTTACCCCTGACCTATACAGTAGAAGGCAGCAACTGTTTACGATCTTAACAGCTTCTATATATGTTCATTGGAGCATAGTGTGCTATTACTTAAAACTCAGCAGGGCAACCTAAAGCGTAAGAGCTACTTGTCAGAATCCCCTTTCTGTATCCCCAGACTCTCTCTTATTAAATTTGGGCCTTGTGCGTGAGAAACTATTGTGACATATATTTTTTTCCTGCCGTTCTAGCTTGGGCTCCCAGCCATAATTTCCCTATAAACCTTCTGGTTGCAGAGGGGCTAATCTTTACATATTCCAATAGACTTACTTCCAGGTCAATCCAGTAGCATTCAAAAGATTATTGTTAGCCAGTAGGAATCTTTTAAATCATCTACTTATTACTTGAAAGGGAAACCATCAGGAAAGGCCAGGCCTGTTAGGAAGCCAGCAGTGGTAAAGCATTCATGAAGGGCTGCCAAGAACACAATACAGATGTACCCACATGATCAAAGAACTGAGCTTAACCTTCAATTAAAACCTGATGGGATGTTGAAGATTCTTGCCCAACCCGTGAACAGAAAAGGGTTACATGGAAGGGCCCTGACTTAACAACCTAGAAGTACATTTGCACTGCTTTTATTGTCATCTGTGTTTGGAATAAAATGGGTGCTGGACTCCGTTCAAATGTTCCCTTCTCTCTGATCTTTCCAGAGTGGTATTATGGATCATATTTGGCAGGGCACACATACTTTGAGGCCAGTTACATCAAAAACAACAAAGCTGCCAGAGATATGAAGAAATAAATAACCCTACTCAGCACTAGCAGTTACATAAATACCATTGCTTTCAAAATGAATGTGCAATATTTGTGGGGAAATGGAAAGTCTGTGCTGGCTATTATGCTGATACTGTTATAGATTTAAACCTTACAGGACAGATGTTTGTTTATTCAAAGATGCCACAGAAAGCATAAGTTATAAGGCTGAGCTCTCTCCAGTGCTGGTTTTAAAATGTCATGACTACCACAAAGCAAAGATCAATGGTGTTTTTTATTATTGTTTTCAGCCCATCATATAGAAACAGGGAAAGCAAGTCTTTAATGTGATGGTCAGACATGCTTGCTAAAAGCAGGCAGTGGCCAGGAAAATAAATCTCCCTATCTGGTATCCAAAATGAACTGCATGAAAAGATTACACAGAAATTAACATAAATCCAAGACTTAATTATATATATATTCATTTGTTTTTCTCTGTTATATTTATACACTCCCAAATTCAATAAAAAGGGCTCCTTGCAGTTTACATCCTAAAAACAGAATAAAAACTTCAGAACAAATCGAGAAATAAACAATGATGGTATATTTGCAATAGTGGCGAATGATGGTATATATTTTGCGTTTCCTCCAAAAGCTGAAGGCAGTAACCATAGCATTCCTCCATTTTTTCCCCCAGAATAGCAACTTTGTGAAGTAGGTTGGAAGAGAGAAAAATAGCAACTTGTTCAAAGTCACCCGGTAAACTTCAGTGACCAAGAGAGGTTTTTAGACAGATTTCCTAAACTTTAGTTCAGTCCTCTAACCATAGTATCAAATGAGGTCACAGACTTCTCAAGAGATTTGCCTTTCACAAATCTGTTACTATACAGCAGCACCAATTAACCATTGATCTGTACCCATGAAACTGATCCCATTTAACGGTGTTTAACAGCAGTTTCACAGATACTATTTCAGATAGTGAAAGTAAGTTTGTTGTTTCATAACAAGGACAAATTAAACTGATTTGTCTACAATAGGAATGCAAATGAAGATTCTTTCAGTTTGAACCCAACACCAGTTGTACAGAATGATGAAATAGATTGTAAGAGATGAAAAAAATGTAAAGATAAAAAGAATTGTGATTTTCAGATGTTCTAACAGCCTGCTAATACTTGGAGATCATATACTATGATAGAAGATTCTCTGTATGTCTGATCTAATCTCTCTAGATCAGATCACACTCTGACTTAGTTAGGTGTCTGAGGTTTTACCACTGAAATGGTTGTGAAGGAAATGGTTGCAGCCATTAACATCAATGCTAGGCATATTAAAAAAGCCGGAGTGGCATGCTGAGTTTGGCACTTAAGGCAGATCAACCATTAAATTAAACCCCGAATCTCACTGTGTTGTCCGTTTTTACATTTGGGTCTAAAAAATATTTCATCTCCTGAGCACAGAAACCCCTGACCCCAGCATCTGAGATTTCCTTCCCCGGACACCAAAAAACCCTTGATTTTTAAAAACTAGAAAAAGGACCATTTTTCAGCATGGAATTTAACCCAGAACTTCACTCTGGTGTCCGTATTTACATTTGGGTCAAAAAAAATTTTTTTCCCTTCTGGACATTGAAATCCCAGACCTTGGCATCACAAATTTCCTTCCCCAAAGATCAAAAAAAGCTCGATTTTTAAAAACTTGAAAAAGCACCATTTTTAAACATGAAATTAAACCACTAATATCGCTCTGTTGTCCATTTTTACATTGGGGTCTAAAAAAAATTTCATCTCCTGAGAACAGAAATCCCTGACCCCGGAATCAGAAATTTCCTTCCCCAGACACCAAAAAACCCTCGATTTTTAAAAATTAGAAAAAGCACCACTTTAAGCATGTAATTTAACCCCGAACCTCACTCTGGCATCAGTTTTACATTTGGGTCAAAAAATTTTTTTTGCCTCCTAGACATTGAAATCTCTCAAACCGGCAGCAGAAATTTCCTTCCCCAGAGATCAAAAAAAGCTCGATTTTTAAAAAATAGAAAAAGCACCATTTTTCAGTATGAAATTTGACCCAGAAGCTCACTCTGCCATCCGTTCTTACATTTGGGTCTAAAAAAAAAATTCAACTTCTGAGCACAGAAATCCATGACCCCGGCATCAGAAATTTCCTTCTCCAGACACCAAAAAACCCTTGATTTCTAAAAACTTGAAAAAGCACCATTTACAAGCATGAAATTTGACCCCAAATCTCACTCTGGCGTCCGTTCTTACATTTGGGTCTAAAAAAATTTCATCTTCTGAGCACAGAAATCCCTGACCCCGGCATCAGAAATTTCCTTCCCCAGACACCAAAAAACCCTCGATTTTTAAAAACTAGAAAAAGCACCATTTTTCAGTATGGAATTTAACCCTGAACCTCACTCTGGTGTCCGTATTTACATTTGGGTCAAAAGAAAAATTTCCTTCTGGACATTGAAATCCCTGACCCTGGCATCAGAAATTTCCTTCTCCAGATACCAAAAAACCCTTGATTTTTAAAAACTAGAAAAGGCACCATTTTTCATCAGGGAATTTAACCCTGAGCCACACTCTGGTGTCCGTATTTACATTTGGGTCAAAAAAATTTTTTGCCTTCTGGATATTGAAATCCCATTGAAATCAGAAATTTCCTTCCCTGGACACCAAAAATCCCTTGATTTTTAAAAACTTGAAAAACCACCATTTTTAAACGTGAAATTAAACTCCGAATATCACTCTGTTGTCTGTTTTAAGATTTGGGTCTAAAAAAATTTTCATCACCTGAGCACAGAAATCCCTGACCCAGGCATCCGCAATTTCCTTCCCCAGAAATAAAAAAAAGCTCGATTTTTAAAAACTAGAAAAAGTACCATTTTTCAGCATGAAATTTGACCCCGAATTTCACTCTGGCGTCCATTCTTACATTTGGGTCTAAAAAAGTTTCATCACCTGAGAACAGAAATCTCTGAGCCCGGCAGCTGAAATTTCTTTCCCCTGACACCAAAAAACAGTTGATTTTTAAAAACTAGAAAAAGCACCATTTTTAAGCATGAAATTTAACCGCAAAACTCACTCTGGTGTCCGTTTTTACATTTATGTCAAAATAATATTAAAGCCTTTATTGGCTTGATTAGAGAGAAATTTTGCTAAAAATCATAAGATGGGAATCACAGTATCAATGGAGTGCCTCATCTGTTATTCTTTAAGTTTATTTTTATTAAATTTCTAAGCTGTCCATCTCATCTAAGTGATTTTATGTTCCTCTATGTGCTCTAAAAATAATCAATGGAAGACCTGCCTGGGTTGCTCATTATTCTAAGGTGAGGAACTAGGCAGCCTTTTTCAGTAACAGACCCCAGTTCTTACTAATGAGAAATGCCTCAGAATAGTTTTGCTTTCTTCTTGGACAAAGACTTCTGTTTCCTTAGACATTATTATCTTATCACATTAAACATATATGCTGCTGAGAAACTGCTTAACTATTCTGGCTGTTGCTTTCATTCTTTTGCCTTTAAATGTCATGGGTTTTAATAGGTGAGAGTTCAATCTGGGGATTTAAATGCATTGTAAACTGCCCTGGGAGAACTTGGTTTGAACGTCATCATGCAAAGATTAAACAAAAAGGTTATTGTGAAAAATGGATGCAAAATGCCAGGAGAGGTGCATTTTGTAGCACGTTAGGTATGTAAGGAACAGATTGGTAGACAAATCAAACAAGAGTCTCTTTACTCAAGGCCTACCTTAAGCACCAGCTGGAACTACATTTAAAGCTGCATATACAGGCAGTCCTTGACTTATGGCCACAATTGAGCCCAACATTTCTGTTGCTAAATGAAACATTTGTTAAGTGAATTTTGCCCCATTTTACGACCTTTCTTGCCAGTTGTTAAGCAAATCCCTGCAGTTGTTAAATTAGTAACACGGTTCTTAAGTGAATCTGGTCTCCCCATTGACTTTGCTTGTCAGAAGCTCCCAAAAGCGGATCACATGACCCCAGAACCCTGCAACCATTGTAAGTCTTGAGTCCCCTTGCTAAGTGTTTGATTTTTGGTCACGTGACCATGGGGATGCTGCAACGGTCGTGTGAAAAATGGTCATAAGTCACTGTTTTCAGTGCCGTTGTTAACTTCTGAACGGTCACTAAATGAACTGTTGTAAATAGAAGACTCCCTGTACCACAATACTCTCGCTCCACCCCTAAGCAATGAAGCCTCCGGATTCCTCAAGAGTTTTTATGGCGAGCAAAGCTGCACGTGTTCAAACGTCCTTGGCGTACCAGCATCATTTCCCAAAAATTACTCCCAATTGTTCTTCAAGCCAGAGGGAGTATCTCCAAATGCCTCCCCATGCCCACCCACCGCACCTGTTGCAAGGCTTGGCCGAGGCAAGAACTGAGGCAGGCTTTCAGCACAAAGCCTATTGGGGGGGGGGCGGAAGCGTCTGCTCCCCGCCCCTCTCCTGCCTTTTATATCCCCATAATGGAGATGGGGAAGGGGAGCAACTGTACGACGGTATTAGAAGTAGGTGCCGAAACCCAAGGCCGGGTTCGCCCATAGCTCCGCGCGGGAGTCCCGCTCGCCGCCTTTTGTGCGTCCCTCGCCGCCCCTGCGCAGTGCGAGCAAAGGGGCGGCCGAGAGTTCCGGCGACCAATTACCGCGACGAGAGGAGGAGCGCAAGCCCGGGATCGTCCGCCTGCCGAGCAGGGCGCTCCAGGCACACACACACACACAAACACACGCACACAAGCCCGGGAAAGGATGGAGGGCGAGCGGGGCACGTCGCAGTCGCCGCGGCCGGTCTCCTCCTCCCCTCCCCCTGGCGGTGAGGCCACTGCAGCCCCGGCCTGCGCCGAGCCGCCAGCGCCCCTCGCGGACTCAGCGCGGTCGCTGCTGCTGCTGCCGCCTTCTTCCCCGGAGCTGCTGGAGTTCGACGACGACGAGGAGGATCTGGAAGTGTTCAGCAAGGTACAGGCAGGCACGGGGAGCCTGTGCCGGCTGCTCCCAGAGAGCCTGCCAGCCCCGCCGCTTTCCCCGTGGGGCGTTTTGAGGGGGGGGGAGGTAAGGGCAGATTCCCTTCCCCGTACGAAGGTGCAACGCCTCTCACTCTCCTGCCTGGCCTCCGTTTACACGAACCCCGGGAGACTCGGGAGTCCTGCAGCTTCCCCACGCCCCGCCCTTTAGTCTCGAGCTGCGCTAAGCTGGCTTTCGCTTGTCCCGGTTGTACTGGTGCGGCCACATCCAAGGCTAGGAACGGGAAAGGACTCTGTCCTGACTGGCTTTCGAGCGGGGAAGTTCTCCCGAGCCAGAAGTTTGCAAAACACGGCTCGGAGCGCCTGCCCTGACAAGCCCTCGGAGGAAACCTCTTTAATTGGGTAGCAAGCAGGAGGATGGGATAGAATTCAGGGGTTCTCAACCTTGGCAACTTTAAGACATGTGGACTTCAACTCCCAGAATTCCTCAGCCAGCAAAGCTGGCTGAGGAATTCTGGGAATTGAAGTCCACAAGTCTTAAAGTTACCAAGGTTGAGAACCCCTGGGATAGATAGTGGACAGCCGAGTCCTGGCATGGGGTCTGTGGCTTGCATAAAGTGCTTCCAAGTTGCTCTGAAGAAGCAGGACAAGTTGGAACTTACCCCTATCAGGATATTGTTTGTGCAACCCACAAAAAATTAAGAATCCAAACGATTTGCCATAAGGTAAAGCATCCTGTCAAGACTACGCTTTCCCATTGCTCTCGACAAGTACCACCATTTTGACTGGGGATAATGGGGATTGGAATCCACCACATGTAAAGGGCAGCAAGCTGCATTTCAGTGATCCAAACCTAAAGGATGATTTCTGCCAAAGGTCTGCCCTGGATATGGGCCTCATTTCATGTGTTTGCTGCTGCAGTGGAATAATATTTGGCCACACTCAGCATAGCCACTGTAGTATCTTGATGCTGTGTTTCCAGGTTTAGCAGATTAGAGGGCCTGGGAATGATGAAGTATCCTGTGGGTTCATGGGTTGAGCTGAGCATTTAGAGACTGTTACTGTAGGTAGTAATGTCCCTTTTTGCTTTTTCTGAGAACAAGATTACCTTTGTAATGAGGCACACAGTATAATGGGGAGAGATATTTGAGTTTTGCCTTTGGCTGTGTAGTTCTGGCAGTGCTCAGGAATTTGATCCAGATTTGTCCTTCACTGTTGCTCTTATGCCAGAAAAGACAGGCTCCACAAATTACTGTTTGTCTCACTTAGCAAGACATAATCCGTGGTCACCACTGGCCATTCTTCCATGCACAGAGAATACAGCATGGAACAAATAAATATCTGACATTGCAAAAATCTGTGTTGTAGGAACAACTCTCTGGGAGGGTATGGTTTGTTTTGAAATGAAAGTTGACATAACAAAAAAAATGCCTTCTCTCTTTAGGAGAGACAGAAGTATTGTCTGGCTGATTTTGCCTGTTCTGAAGCCAAAGGCAATGAAATCAAATTTGCTCTTTGTCCAGCTGATGGAACATTTGCAAGATAGGCCAGCTATGAATCATTGCCAGCACTGGAATTGAGGAGACTTAAGGAAGGTTTGCCTTTGCCAAGATTGCAGGAGCTTTTGCCTACTTTTTAAGGGGGATATCTCAGAAACCTTAAAGCCACTCATCAGTACACCTACTAATCCTGTACTGAAATGGACCTACCGGTAGCAATTTTCAAAACTTTTCTTCTGAGAAAAGAGGTTCCTGTTTAACTACCTTGAGTGCTTCAGAATTTCTTTAAGATTTCTCTTTGTGATGGTTTGGAACTTTATGCTTAGAGTAGGGATGGGTTTACTATATCATTATTTTGCCATATATCCCTCTGAAACCTTTCTGAATGTCTTTCATTTCCAGTCTGGGAGAAGGGAGGGGGTACACAGAAAGAGTTATTTTCTAACGCTTTCCCTTGGGATTTAATGAGAGGTTTAGGAACCAGAAAGGGCGCAAACATATGAAGAGATAATTGTATCATGAAAAACAGGGCTTTCACAAACACTCCTTGGCTACTTAGTCGTCAGATAAGTGCAGGTACACCATGTATCTTTGAATTTTCTTCTCTTCTGAAACAATTTCAAAAGCAAATTCTCTTTCATCAAACTGACTGAAAATTAGTTGGGAGGGAAAATCAGGGCTTGGGGATTTTTATTTTTATTTTTTTGCATTGCACTAGTTACATTACTTGGAAGGAGAAGGAATAAAGGACCAGTTCAGTCTCTTTCTCTTAAAGTGGTTAGCATGCTGCAGCTGATTATTAGGAGATCAAAGACCTCAGTGAAAGGTCATAATTGAACTGATCATGCAACTTAAATAACTCTCTAGTTCTGCTACTAAATGTTCTCTCTGCTACCAAAAAGAAATGGCTTCTTTCTTCTTCTCTGCTGTTTTTTTCATAAATCTCCTTATCCGTTGAAAAATCAGGCAAGTTGATACAGTTGCTTTCCGTGTGACTGATACATTGCATTAGCAGAAGTGTGAGCAAAGTAGTCAAACAGGTGAAACACACTATGTTGTCTCTATCTAGGGTTGAATTCTGTGAGTTGTGCCACCTGGCTACAGGTCTTCAAATTTTTTGTCATAGTATGTTGTGTACTTTACACAATTCCCGGTCCGTGGACCAGTACCGGGCCACAGCAAGCCAGCAACTGGGCCGCACAAACAAGCAAAGCCCCATCCGCAGGATGCAGGCAGCACACAAAACCACACACCCTCCGGTCCGCGGAAAAGCCTCTCTCCATGGAACCGGTCCTAGGTGGCCAAAAGGTTGGAGACCTTTGCTTTACACCCATACAGCCTCTCTCAGGGAAGCAGATGAACTCAATATGGCTGTCTGCCCTGCACCTTTAGAGAATGTCAAGGATGAGCAGATGAGATGTTACAAACCTTCAGAAGATCTATTGGATCTATTGTCTCCATGAGTAACCTTTTGCCCACTTGCAGGGAGAAAAACAGTTGTAGTAACAAGTTCTTAAATCTCAGTGGTTGACTATGTACAGGTGCCGTTCAGTTGGTATCAACTCTTCATGACCATATAGATAGATTTTCTCCATGACAATATGCCTTTAACCTGATCTTCCAATGTTGCATCTATTACCTTTGCAACTGAGTCTATCCACCTTTTTGCTGTCATTATCTTTTTCTCTTACTTTCAATTTTCCCAGAATTAGAGCCTTCTCTAGAAAAGTTACTTCTCATTTATAGTATAACTCATCTATGTTTTCTTCTTCTTCTTGTGCCATATCCATTATCGGACATTGGTGATCATGTTGGCGATCCTATTTTTATCAGCAACCGCACGAAAAAATGCTGCTGAGTTTTGTCCAAACCAGTCTCTTAGATTTTGAAGCCATGATGTTCTTCTTCTGCCTGGACCTCGTTTGCCTTCAATCTTCCCCTGGAGGATTAAATGGAGTATGCCGTATTTTTCTGGGTGTCAAATCACATTTCCGAAATATTCTAACTTTTGTTTTTTTATTGTTTTGATGGTTTTCCTTGGCTTTCCCAGGTGGCTGATCACCACCTCATTTCTGATCTTGTCAACCCAGCTTATACGTAACAGCTGCCTGTAAATCCACATTTCAAATACTTCTAGTCTCTTCAGGTGGCCTTCTGTCAGAGACCAGCTCTCTACTCCATAGAGCAGGATAGAAAAAAATATAACATCTGACAAGCATGATTTTCAAACTTAGGCTTATGTCGTGACTGCAGAAGACCTTTTTCATTTTGAAGAATACTGTTTGAGCTTTCTCTATCCTTGTCTTTACTTCAATGGTCATGTCCAAGCTTTCAGATGCGTGATCCTTTTAACAACCATGATCTTGGTTTTCGAGGTGTTAAGCTTCAAGCCTTTATTTTTCAGATATTTCTGTGACTCTGTTGATGAGGAGCTGAAGGTCTTCATGTTTACTGGCAAGCAGAACTGTATTGTCAGTATATCTTAAATTGTTGATCCAAACACTGTTTACTTTGATGCCAACATCAATGTTCTCCAGTGCCTCGTTGAAGATTGACTCAGAGTAGATATTGAACAATAGTGGAGACAGAATACATCCCTGTCTGACCCATCTTCATATTTCTGCATCAGCTGAGTATTTTTGGCCTAGTCTCACATTTGCTACCTGATGCCAATATAGATTCTTTATGATTTGGATGTCTTTGTCATCTAGTCCCACTTGTTTCAGGATTTCTAATAGATTGTTGTGTGTTATTTTATCAAATGCTTTTTCAAAATCAATGAAGCACATGTAAACACTGTGATTGACATCTCTACAACAATGTACAAGAACTTGAATGCTGAATAGTGCATCTCATGTACCAAGATTGTTTCTGAAACCAAATTGTGTGTTACCTAGACGCTCCTCAATTTTGTTGTATATTCTTGTGTGAATTATTCTCAGGAATATTTTCAGGGCATGACTCATTAAGCTTATTGTTTTGTATTCAGTACACTTCTTTGCATTTATTTTTTGGGAGATTGTCACAAAGGTTGATTTTAGCCAATCATTTGGTATCTTTTCTGTTTCATATATTCAATTAAAGAGTTGCAGTAAAAAAATTCTTCCCATTGTATTCCAGCAGTTTTAAAATTTCTACTGGGATATCATCAGGTCCTGTGGCTTTTCTTGTTTTTGCTATTTTTATTGCATGTTCAGCCTCCTCCATAGTGATGTTTAGTCCAGTTGTTATACTTCCCATAACTATATTATCCTTATAATCTTGAATGCATCAAAGATGAGTTATTTCCATAATAGTTCTGTAATGTAAAACTTTTCTATGCTATAACATTGTTCTGGTTACTGGTTTGAAGTTAGATATTTATCAGGGCAAATATTAAACCCTAATGTGCTTTCCTAAAAAATAAGGGAAATATCATTCATAGCTGTACAAGAAAAGAGACATTTTTCATTTTTGAAACACTGTGCTCAGTTATGTGTATGACAGAAATTTATGGAAGGAAAAATCTAAATGTCAGCATCTTAGAGATAAGTACTAGATTTGCTATTGAATATGAGCCTAAGAGACATTAATGAATCATTTATGATTTGTACATTTCCTAATGTTTATAAATAAACCCAGTTAATCAGGAAATATTTCCATTTTTATAGGATCATCTTCATTCCACCCCCCCCATGTTTCTCTAGTAAACACTAAAATATATCTATACTTGGAGGTACTATATCTAAGGTTGTTTAACCGGAGATATTTGGCAAATGTTTCTTGATTGGACTTTGGGATGATAAGTGGGATAACGTTTATTCTGTCTGAGAAAGATGGGTTGGTACAAAGGGATAACCTGACCTATTCTCCCATGTCTATTCTCTTTTCCATTGCCAACTTCTCATCATCTTACCCAAATTTATTACTATTTCCAGTGCATAAATGTTGGTTGTGTCAACACCTAGGTATCTACCAAGCTATAGCAAAGTGGAAAAAGAAGTGTCAGACTGAAACTGCAGAGGATTTAAGAGGGGACCATATTCTCATGTTGACACAGGGCGATCAATTGCTTCAAGTGACCTTTTTCTAATATGTAGTAAAGATCTTTACTTAGCCGGACTTCTGCCAAGTTTGAATTGAAGACAGTCACACAACATTGTTGAAGTACAAATTACCCAATCTCACTTTCATTTAAGCCTAATGCAGTGTGTTGTACAAACTATTCCTGGAGACTTAGAGGAGATCACTATATCTCAAATATATTTATACGGCTTGGAAAGATAGGTAGCAAAATTTTGCAATATTGGCCTAAAGGCACTGAAATCCAAAATATCTACAGGTGAACATATTGCATTTCCTGTGAAATTACTTGTATTATTAATGTGCATAAGAAAGTATTAACATATGTTTGTTTTTGCTATATGTATATGCTGCCCACCTCACTGATAAAGCGACTGTGTGTTATTGCTTAATGTTGCTTAAGATGAGTGGCCATATAAATCTTTATAATAAACTTTTCTATTCATGACTCACACCATATGAAGAGTGCAACAAAGAATTTGTTAATCCAGTAAAATCTCAACAGAACTGGAAAATTAATATATAGCAGAAGATGGAACCTGTTCAGTGTTGCCACACAAACAGCCATGAAAGCCCAGAGATCACATCCAAGAACTCCACCTTGGATTCGTGACTTTTGGAATGTGTCTTCTTTGTTTGGAAACAGATTGATCTTAGAAAAACCGATGTAGAAAAACTGTAGATCCTAAGCAAAATGAAGATTTTGTTTAAATATTGCAGCATGTAGTACCAAATCATGGTTAGCTGTGATGAATCTTTTTGTTTTCTCTTTTAATAAAGTTTGTTTAGAAAAAAAAGTGCAAACACCTCCTAAAAAAACTGTCCAGTCACCAGTCTGGGAAGAGGTTATTTAATGCAGGGAAGTGAATGAAAATAAGGATGCTGAATTCATTGTTGTTAATGTTTTACTGCAGGAGGTTCTGTTATTGATTGTTTGGGTTTATTGTTTCATAAAGAACTTCATGCTCTTTCAGGAAGAAAAAATGTGAAAGTCAGGTGTGATTTCTGATGACTATATAAACACATCCACAGTGTTTTCTTGGCAACAGTATGGAGGTGATTTACAATTCCCTTCCCTTTCTTACAGTCTAGGGCATGGGTGTCAAACTTGATTGTGTCACATGATGTATTATGACTTTTTTGCCTTTGCAAAGCCAGGGTGGGCATGGCCTGCTTGTGACACATCCAGCCAGTGGGCTGCCAAGTTCGACACCCCAGGTCTGGGGTTTTTCCTAACCACTCACTAACCAAATCCCATCTTGCATAGTTTTCTGAGATCAACAATGATCAGGTAGGCTCAACAACCCGCTATGACTGATTCAGAAAAGCAAAATACTACTAATAATAGCAGTAATAACCCCAACAAGAATTTTACCCACTATTTGTTTGCCCACTAAAATTTCTTTTCTGGTAGGGATATAGAAACAGAACACCATTTAGTGCAGTGGTTCTCAACCTTTTTCAGGTTGAGACCCCACTTGCCCCGCCCATGTGCGCTGCGACCCGGGCACGGGCGCACGCGCGCGACAGGCCAATCCGTGCGTGCGCGGGGCGCACGCGCCGGAAAAAATAAATAAAATAAAAAAACAACAACAAAAAACCAAAATGGCGGACCGCAATGGGTGGATCCGCGCATGCGCGGCGCGCATGTGATGGGCCGATCCGCGCATGCGCGGCGCGCACGTGCCAAAAAAAATAAAAAAATTCAAAAAAACCCCCAACAAAATGGCAGACCGCGACGGGCAGATCCACGCATGCGCGGTGCACGCACGTGACGGGCCGATCCGCGCATGCGCGGCGCACGCACGCTGAAAAAAAAATAAAAAAAATAAAAAAAACCAAAAAAATTCAAAAAAACCCCCCAAAATGGCGGACCGCGCCGGGCGAATCCACGCATGCGCGGCATGTGCGTGACGGGCCGATCCACGCATGCGCGGCGCGCGCACGCCAAAAAAAGAAACCAAAAAAAATTCAAAAAAAAATTCAAAACAAAAAAAAAACAAAATGGCGGACCGTGATGGGCGGATCCGCACATGCGCGGCACATGCGCAACGGGCCGATCCACGCATGTGCGGCGCGTGCACGCCAAAAAAAAAATAAAAAAATTCAAAACCCCCCCCCAAAATGGCGGACCACGGTGTCCGGTGACCCCCGCGAAACGGTCGTTCGACCCCAAATGGGGTTGCGACCCATAGGTTGAGAACCACTGATTTAGTGTTTTGCAAAGTGGCATTGGGGATTTTGGTAGAAAAGGAAAGTCAAGAACAAGGAAAAATATGAATCACAAATATTCTCCATTTTCTGATATTCTAATTTAGCTTCAGGAATGATTTTATTTTATTTGTAATGAAGGGTGAGTCCTGGAATGAGGCACTTCATTTTTTTTCCTCATAGAGACAATAGAGACAGGAAAGTAAATGCTTCAGCTTGTAATGATTTATGCAGGCATTTGGAATTTATATATTAAATCACCACAGTCCAAGATTCGCCTTCATTTAAAGTTTTTCAGCTTATTTTACAGTTAAGTACGTACACTTTCTCCAGATCAGTTTGCCAATCATCTGAGTGTTCAGTTCCAAGCCTTCATGAACACAGCTTGCTTACTTCACTGACTCCAAACATTTTAGACAACAAAGCCTTGAAATACCGTACCTCTTCAGGTGCTTGTATCGTTCATTTTAAAGACAGCTTATTGTTGTCTCCGGATTTTGCAAACATTAATAGAAGTGTTCCTGCAAAATCAATATTAATAGGAAGGAAATTCCCTTGTTGTCATAGTGCTCCATGTATTCATCTGCAAAGTTTGCTGCCTAACCAAAACATTATTTTCTTAGCACAGAAATACCTGGAAATAAATTGACTTCATATATCATTCCTTGCTGCTTGCTCAGTGGAAATAAAACAGCTCTCTAAGTAGTGAAAAATGAGAATCTTAAAACTGTCAAGTTTAATAATCCAGATTATTACTCAAAATATAAACTCAAAGTACATACATTTTAGAAAATGCTTGGCTGTGTGGCATAAAGATGCCCCTGGAGCAGAAAAACTTTGAATGGAGACTTAGAAGGTGATAACGTGAGGCATCTCTTGTTCCTGTTGTGGGTAAAAGTTGAGAGTCGTATTCTTAGATCCTTTCTGTACTGAATCTAAGGAAAAAATATGTTTCTAGTTGCATCAAATTGCCTTCTTTGAAATCGGTTCGAGGTAATTAGCCTAATGACCTCCTGGAAGCTAGTGTCGTTTAGGGGTGCGGTTTATAAGAAAATCATATCCCATTTTTTTTTTTTTTTTTTTTTTTTTTTTTAAAATAATTTTTTTATTAAAATTTTTTATAAAAAACTTTTAACAATTATAACATAGTAACCTATTAACTCAACTGAAAACAAACAAATTACATAATAAAAATAAACAATACAAAGAACTGCTCGGAACCCCCCTCCAGAACACCCTCCACCAGCCCACTCCTCTTGTAATTTCGCTCCTCCTCCTCGCCATCCAAAACACTAGCTACAATTCTACCGAGCATCCTACAAAAATTATCTAATCCCTAAGTCCCCAACTACAGTTGAGAAACATAAGCTAACGTATATTATCTCCCTCCCCCCTCCCCCCCCCGACTTCCCAGAATGAATACAGGGTAAAAACACAAGAAACCTCACTAAACTACTATATTAAACTATTTAACTATATATCAAATCTAATTCTTTCAACTGATATTTCTTTTGCATATAATCAATCCATTTCTTCCAGTCCATCAAAAACGTTTCATTTGAGTGGTTCTTCAGGTATGCCGAAATCTTGGCCATCTCCACAAGATGGGTAACTTTTAATGTCCATTCTTCAATAGATGGTATTTCAGATGACTTCCAATATTGTCCCACCAACAGTCTTGCAGCAGTAATCAAGTTCAAAATCAGCTTAGTCTCTGTGGTGGAACAGTCCTTTGTAATACCCAACAAAAACAACTGTGGTACAAACTCAATACGCTTTTTCAAAATATTTTGAAGAATCCACCATATTTTTATCCAAAAAGCCTTAATTTTTTTGCAAGACCACCAAATGTGAAAGTAAGTAGCGTCCATAGAGTCACATCGCCAACATTTGGGTTGCAAATTTGGATACATAAACGATAATTTTTTGGGATCTAAATGCCATCTGTAAAACATTTTATAAAAATTTTCTCTTAGATGCTGAGCTTGTGTAAATTTAACATTTTTCACCCATATTCTTTTCCAAGTTTCCATCATAATTGGGTGGCCGAAGTTACCTTCCCATTTAATCATACAGTCTTTAATTAATTCAGTTCCAGAATCAATTTCAATTAAAGCATCATATATTCTTTTAATATGCATCTTTCTTTGATCTCTAATTTGTATAATTAATTTTTCATCATCCTTTAAAGAAAAACCCATCTTGACATCTTTTTGCCATCTGGCTTGAAGTTGTGCATGATAAAACCAATTATGAGCTATACCTTCCTCCCTTAATTTATCTAATGATTTCAGTTCTATGCTATTCCCTTCTTTATTTAAAAGTTTATCATAGGGCACCACGTCTTGAATTTGTTGTATACCTATACTCTGTATTGCGTGTCTGGGAACTGTCCATAAAGGAATTTTACCATTTAACTTATAATAATACTTTTTCCAGACTCGCAAGACAGAGTTTCTTATTATATGTTCTTTAAAACTCCTATCCAATTTTTTGTCATAAACTAAATACGCGTGGAGCCCATATACTAACCCATATCCTTCTATATTTAATATTCTTTCATTTGTTAAGTTAATCCAATCACTTATAACCACTAGAACTGCTGCATAATAATATAATTTAAAATTAGGCACTTTCAAACCACCTCTCTCTCTTGTGTCTTGAATAATTTTAAATTTAACCCTTGGTTTCTTGCCATCCCAAATGAATTTGTTTATACCTTTCTGCCATTCATCGAGATTTCCATCCTTTTTAAGTATTGGTAACATTTGAAATAAAAATAAAAATTTCGGCAATACATTCATTTTAATAGCGGCTATTCTGCCCAACATGGATAATTGTAGTTTTTTCCAATTCTCCAATTCTTTTTGTACTTTACACCATAAAAGTTCATAATTATTCTTATATAATTTACCATTTGAAGCTTCTATATAAATTCCTAAATATTTAACTTTTTTAACTATCTCGCATCCCGTTATTCTTTCCAAATCTTGTTTTAATTTGTTATCAAGATTTTTAACCAACATCTTTGTCTTGGATAAATTTAGTTTAAAACCTGAAACTTTTCCATAATTTTGAATAATTTCCATCAAACTCTGAACCGATTGTATTGGCTGAGTTAGCGTCACAAGTAAATCGTCTGCAAAGGCACATAATCTATAATCATGTTGTCTAATTTGTACCCCCCTTAATTCCTCTGATGCTCTAATCCTATTCAATAGTACCTCTAAGGTTAAAACAAACAATAAAGGGGATAAGGGACAACCCTGCCTAGTACCCTTTTCTATATTAAATGAATCTGTTAATTGTCCATTCACTATAATCTGTCCTGTTTGTTTCTGATATATAGCTGATATAGAATTAATAAACTGGTCCCCCATTCCCATCCTTACCACAAGCCTTTGCAGAAACGTCCAATTCAGTCTATCAAAAGCTTTTTCTGCATCTAAAAACATTAAAACAGCTGGTACTTGAATATGTTTATCCAAATATTCCAATATGTTAACAAGTTGTCTAACATTGGTTTTCATCTGTCTCCCTTGTAAAAAACCAGTTTGATCCGGGTGAATCCTCTGTGTCAAAACTGTCATTAATCTATTAGCCAAAATTTTGGCAAAAATCTTATAATCCGTATTCAACAAGGAAATAGGTCTAAAATTTTCTACTTGAACATTATCTTTACCCTCTTTAGGAATCAAACATACATTAGCCGTTTTCCAGGAGGGTGGAACCCGACCACCCTGTTGTATATTCACAAATAACTCCCTCATATGTTCCACCATTTCCTCCTGTAAACACCTATAATAAATCGTGGTAAAACCATCAGTACCTGGAGATTTTCCCAATTTCAATTGCTTAATTGCATCAATAATTTCTTCTGGCCTAATCAAAGCATTTAATCTATCTCTTTGTTCCAAAGTAATTTCGGAAACATTTTGATTTTGTAAAAAGGCATCTATCTCTTTCTCTTGAACTTTTTCTTCAGCATACAATTTGGTGTAGAACTCTAGAAAAGCCTTCTTAATAGTTTCTTGATGAAATACTTCTTGCCCTTTATATTCAACCTTCTCAATTAAACGGGATTTTTGTTTTTTCCTTAATGTATAAGCCAACCATCTGCCAGGTTTATTAGCATTAAAAAAAGTATTATGTTTAGCATATTGTATATTCCTGGCAACCTGGTCGGTCATCAAAATATCAAATTGTTTCCGTAAAACCTTTATCCCTTCTTTAATGTCACTATCATCTGGTTTATCAATTAATAATAACTCTTTCTTTCTTATTTCCGCTTCTAAAACTCGCCTCTTTTCCTCCTGTTTACGTCTATGCCTAGCATTCAGTTCAATTAATATTCCACGCATATGGGCCTTACTAGAGTCCCACACCACTTCTATTGGTAAACCTACATTCTTGTTTAACCTAAAAAATTCCTTGATAGCCTTTTTACATTCTTGCACATACATTTCATAATTAAACAGATTTTCATTAAGTCTCCAGGATCTACGTAAAAATTGGCCAGACCTTAATTCCATCATAACTGGATTGTGGTCAGACAATACATTAGGTAGAATTTTAACTTTCTTTAAATTTAACATAAAATCACTAGTAGTTAAAATAAAATCAATTCTAGAAAATGATTGATGTCTGTCAGAGAAAAAAGTAAACTCTTGATCCCTACCATGTCTTTCTCTCCAAATATCAAACAAATTAAAATCATCTTTAATATCAAAGAAAGATTTAGGTAAAATTGAACGCGATTGAGAAACTAATGAAATCTTTTTCTTGTCCAAACCAGCATCAAGGATTCCATTCCAGTCTCCCATTAAAATACAAGATCTATAGTCCAACTCTAATAACTTTTTGTGTAATGATTTATAAAACATGCCTTGTTTTTGGTTTGGAGCATATATACCCATCAAGAGAACTTTCTTCCCATCCAGTAAAATTTCTATAGCTAAAAATCTACCTTGAGTATCTGCTTCTAATAACTTAGCTTTTATATTATTTTTAACATAAATAACAATTCCATTTTTTTTATCTAAAGATGATGCCACAAAGTGTGTACCCAGCTTATTATTAATCAAGTATTTCTGGTCTGAAAATCTAATGTGAGTTTCTTGTAGACAGATTACATCATTTTTACATTGCTTCAAATAATGAAATATCTTCTTCCTTTTTTGTGGAGAATTTAAACCATTAACATTCCACGTCAAATACTTATTTGACATGGCCTTTACGTGAAAGCTTCTGCAAAGACCATTCCACTTCTTCCTGCCTCTTGGGTCTTGCTCCCATGGCTTCCATAGATGTCAGATCAGTTTGCTTGGTTTGAGTTGGTTGTGTTTTTTCTCTTTGTTCAATAGCTTTAGTAGGTTCCCGTACACGCCTTGGATCTTTAGGCTTGTCTAGTGCCAAAGGTTGAAAGATATCAATTGACTGCACTGGTTGCTCAACTGCTTTATCCAAAAGAACCGATGAAATTAGTCGAGGTTGTTGAAGTTCCGCAGATTGCAGTAATTCTAGGTCTTTAACCAACATTGCCCCCTTAGGTTTTGGGGAGGTAGATCTATCAGCCATCAATATATTCTCAAAGAAATCTTTCGCTTTAGCTACAGTAAACAAACGGTATCTTTTATTTTTGAAAAGTAAAGAAAGTCCAGTTGGTACCTCCCATCTATATTGTATTTCTCTTCTTTTAAGCTCCTCCGTCAAAAAGGCGTAATCTTTCCTTGATCTCAACATCTTAGGAGGTATCTCTTTCAAAACCTGTACATCTTGACCAGCAACACTCAGTTGTTTATTATAGGCTATAGATAGAACCCAATTCCTATATTTTCTTGTATTAAAATATATCACAATATCTCTAGGCAAATTCCTCTGTGCTGCAATGCGTGAGTTCACTCTGAACAGTCGTTCAATCTGCCAGGCCACATTCTCAACTGAATCATCCAAAAATTTTGCTAAAGCTTCAGAAAAAGTTTTTCTTAAATCTTCTTGATTCTCATTTAATACATCTCTAAATCCCCTAATTCTAACCGCAAACTGCATCTGATGATATTGTGTCAAAGTAGCTTGATCTTGAACATCGCTTCTAATTTCTTCTAATTTTTCTTCAAAATGTTGCTCAGCATTCTCTAATTTCTCTTCAACAACAATAGTATAGTCCCAAACACCCTTGATGGCGTCTACAATATCTTCTCTCATCTCCTGATTAGAGGCTTCTATCATAGCTTTAAAGTCTTTTTTCTGCTCAACCATCTTTTCCTCTATTTTCACATCAAATTTATCTTCCAATTTATCAAACCTATCATTAAAAAAAGATATTACATCTGTTAAAGCCGACTGTAGATCTTTCACTGTAAGCATTTGTGAGGACTGTGCAGGTTCTTGAGATTCTAAAGGAGCAGACTGTGATTTGACAAGCTGTCCTGGAGAGGGCATAGCCGCCTTAGCAGCTGCCTTTTGTCTTGTAGTCATAATTGAAACAAAGAAAGAGAAACTAAAAAAAAAAAAAAAAAAATTTTCCACTTCCGCCCTTCTCAAGTTCTTTTTAAAAAGTCCAATTATTTTATAATTTAGTAAAAAAATCAATAAATAAATCAAGTCCAAATAGTCTCTCAAACAAGTCTTGAAAAGAAAAGAAAAAAAGTTCCGTTTCAATTTCTCAGTGGAATAAACACTTTCATCTTTCACTTTCACTCAGCAGAAAAAGCAAACGCCATCTTAAAAAGGTTATATTGATTCAAAAAAGTTTGTAGATACAAAGGCAGAAACAAAGTAACAATATACTTGCAGTACTCAGAAGGCTCCTGTATCCATTCCGTCTGAATAAAGCCTTTATTATTCTTCCTGAAAGAACAGAGGCGGTCGCAACGTCTAATTCTGTCAGCCGACAGAAGCGTTTCTGAACAGGAGCTTTTCAAGAGCCTGGGGAGCACACCTTCTCTGCCCCTGAAAATTTAATCCAGGGGTCTTGGAAGGGCTCAACCCGGCTCTTAATGCTCTACTCCCCCTCTTTGCCCGAGGGGGAGTTTTTCCGCCGCAACAAACAGCTGATGGGCGCTGTTGTTGACGGCTAACTGCTTCAGAGACCGGAGCCTCACATTAGAGGCTCCATCGACGAGGCGAAGCCACCGGAAGTCCCAGTTCATGCCTCATTTCTGCCACTTAGACAATCCACATTCTTTCAGTCTTAATCACTCATCTGAAAGATACCGGTATGAAAATACAATAACATGATAACAATAGCAATAGCACTTAGACATATACTGTACCGCTTTAGGGTACTTTACAGCCCTCTCTGAGCAGTTTACAGAGTCAACAATTTGGGTCCTCATTTTACCAACCTCGGAAGGATGGGAGGCTGAGTCAACCTTGAACTAGTGAGAATTGAACTGCTGGCAGCCAGCAGAATTAGCCTGCGATACTGCATTCTAACCACGGCTCGTCACTCACAGCTCTGTGAGTGTGGCTTGAGATAAAGTTATGTAAGTAATAATGATGAAGTGTAGGTAAACAACAGTCAGGTGTGATCTAAGCAGGTTCAGTGTTATTGGCGTTGAAGAAATAATTACATGAGTCTACTATGGATTCTGAATTAATTTAAGGAAGGTCCAGGAATCAGTGCTTCTCTGGAAAGTTATAAGGTGCTGCCAGACAGTTCAGAATGTTGCTTTCAAGGCTTTCAGGGCTGCTAAAAAAAAAACTTATCCCAATTGTGATTTTAGAATAACAAAGACCATGATTCCTCATTTCTCCCTCCAGCATTTCCCTCCTAGTGTTTTTATCCTCAGTTGTTGCTGAATACTGAATTTGTAAGCCAAGAGGTCTAAGACACTGATTGCAAAATAACCATTCTATTCTGCAGAACAGTAGTCAGGCAGAGATATCCAGTTAGGAAAAGGGCCCCGGAAATTTTAGTAATGACAGGGAATAAAATTTATATTAAAAAGTTCCCAAGGATGACCTTTCCACTCAATTCTTTCTGTTTGCCTCACTGATTAGTGGGTTTTAGTGGAATAGCGTACATGTAGCAAAATGTTGTCTGTATAAGATAATGTCAGAGCCCTGAGCCATTCTTTCTATTAATCAAACCAGTAAGCAACTGCTTTTCAATTACTTTTCCCTAGAGCGTGTTTTGATAATCAAGAAGAATTTGGAAAATTTAAGATCATCAGCTTTCTGGAATTTCTTTTGTTTAGCCCCAAGGTGGGAAAAAAGCATTAACCCAATCCAATCATTGGCTCAACCCTCACTCCAACCCTTTTTTATTTTATTGTGTCTCATTTTCCTTAACATTGGCCATATCTTTGGTCTAATTTTTTTCTTCAGGTAGGACCATCTGTACTACCTAGCAATACTTTTAACACTGTTGCTTTCCCCTTCTTTTTATCTCCATGCGTATCTGAAGTCACTCAGGAGAAATGAAGAAAGGACAGCTGATATTTCCTTTCCTTTGCCAGCCTTTGGTTGATCTCAGAGAGAAACCTCTTCGTGTTATCTGAATCCATGTATAGTTCACCCCATGAAGAGGACTTGAATCAGCCAATATCTTCCTCAAACAAGAGGAGGATCATCCACTGAGTTGGATTTGCAGTGCTGCTCTAAGAAGATTGCTAGATCTTACAGGAATGTACATTTCCTTCCTAGACATTGAAAACCCAGTTTTCCTGGGTCTCTGATGGAAATCTACTGACCTGGATTTTCCTAGTCAACCAGCTTCATCCAGAATCAGAGAATTGGTTTATTACTTTGCACCCTTTAAACTAGTCTTGAGTCCCCAACTCTAAGAGAACTGGTGTTTCAGGAGCCAAAGAGCACCCTGCCCAAACCCAACTAAACAGCATTGACAAACCAGTTACTAGTAAGGAGTGCCTGCTTTTCTTTCCCTACCAGCTATTTGAGAAGCCATCTAACCTTGATCTTCATGAACTCTGTGCTCAAGCTGCAAATCAATTCTTTTCTCATTGCATTATCTTTACAATGCAGAGATGGGCTATTTTTAGTCCCAAGTGAATTGGTATCTATGCAAAAGGTACCTTTTGACTGCCGTTGAACCTTAACTAGTGGGACCCATATAACACATTTCCTGCCCTCTTTCCAGTGGCAAGCAGCTTCCCAAATGCTGGCTTTCTTTGTGGTGGAAAGAGTCTCTCCGATTCTCTCTGTGTATCTCCTATAGCAGACATGTCAGAAACAGATCCGGCCCGCGATTGGCCGATATTTGACCCACAGGGATGCTCCAGAGATGGCGAGGGACTGGCCCCAACCGCCCTGGCCCTGGCTCTGCCCAGTCCAGAGGCCCCCAAGGTGTGCACAGGAGGTAGTGAGCATGCAGGGGCCGACAGGATCTGGCAACAAGGGCTGTGTAGCCTGCTATGAATACTAGCCCAGACCTCCAGCAGCGCAGCTATGCCCATCCAGTGGACCATGCTCTCCTGCCCCCCCCCGAGGGCACCACAATGCTGATGTGGCACTCAGTGAAATTGAGTTTGACACCCCAGTCCTGTAGCTAAACACTGTGTACAACAGTTCACTTCATGAAAACTTGCCCTATATCCCCTGCTGGTCTCTGAGCACCTTATGTTTCTCTTAGTGAATAGCATGATGTGCTAAATACACTACACCACTACTACTTATTTGATTGCTTTGTATGTTAGCTTTAAATACTCTTTGTACTACCTTCCCCATAAATTGTCAGCTGCTCATTATCTGTTGCCTTTAAGGCATAAATCTCAAAAAAAATAGTTAATAGATTATATTGATTAGATATTCATTAAAGTTTTGTTTTTGGATTTGGAACACATAAACCTAATAATCTGTAATGTAAAGGTTCTGACAGAATTGGCACTGAAGAGAAAGAGCTAATTTGTGTACCAGCTGACTGATGTGAGAAGAGAGGGGTTACTTAGTTACAAAAAAAAAAAATTCATTCAGGTAACCTGTCCATGACTTTGTTTTCCATGTTATGCAATAGTTTTGTATAGAGATGAATGGGTTTAACCGTGACAAAGGACTAATGAGAGAAAATGGTTTAAATTATTATTGAAATCACTCTGTCAGGCATGGACAACCAGGACTTCATGTGAAGAGTTCAATTAGCTTGTTTATCGCTTAAGCCTATACACAGGAATGTTCTCAGACTGACAGTTTGCACTCAGGTAAGGCTAGTTAAGGTTCAACAGCACTAAAGGGGGAATTGGAATTTGCTCTCTCGTGCCCGTGTAGGGATTCCAGGCTAATTCCTTGCTTGACTTCACCCCCTGGCTTTGCCAGTCTCTCTCCAACATACCTCAGCTTCAAAAATAAATAAATAAATAAACTAGGTTTGTCTGCAGGATTACAATCAGCAGTGGAAGACACATTGTGGAAGAGATGGGGAGGAAAGAAAAGTACAAACAAAAGCCAATCGATAGAGAGAGAGAGAAAGCTAAAGTGAATAGATGTGAAATAAGAAGGTGCTCAAATATAATAAAAGAGAAAGGATTTCAGAAGGAAGGGCATTCATCAGGAACAAGGTGTAAGAGAAAGGATCAGAAAACTTAGCATAAGGTCAGAAAAATGGAGAAGGAAGAAAATTGATCTTGACAGATCTGCACAGATTTTGTACCATCACCTTTATTTTTTTTTTCCTCCTTCAACTTCACTTCGGGTTTCTTATACTTTTCCTTAAAATTCTCTGTGGTTTTAGTAGACGGGCTATATTTTTTCTTTTTTGTCTTTGTTGCTCTCCTTTGGTTTCTGTAGAGGAAAATTTCCAGTCTTCATAATAAAAACTTTCTCTCCAATCTCCATAATCAGGAAGGCAATATATAGTAAAAAATTATTCTGATCTTGTAGAGAAAAAAAACCACTATTCCAAAGGATAAAATTATATCTAATAATTTGAAGTCTTCCGTGACAGAACAGTTGTGCCATAGCAAAGAAGTTCCTTGTGACCAGCTACATCTTACCCATGATTTATGACCACAGTAAAGACTAGAATTTGCTAAGCAAGGTGGTTGTTAAGTGAGCCACACATTTTTTGCCACAGTTCTTAAGCTAATGACTGCGGTTGTTAAGTGAATTGTGTGGCCATTAACCAAATCCAAGTTCCCTTTTAAATTTACCTATCAGAAGCTGACTAGGAAGGTTGCAGAGAGTGATTCATATGTAGCGAAGCTGTCTGAGAGTGTTTGCAGGAGCTTGGTTGGGAAGGGAGAGATTGGGACAGCTGCTGCTGGCTTTGGGTGTGGCCGGTGTGGGTGGGGGAGAAGATAGAAAAGAGAAGGAGAGGAGAGACGGGGTGGCTGTTGCAGTTTGTCAGGTGAAGGTAAAGGGACTGGAAGTTTTATTTTAAACAGAGGCTAGAATGGGAGAGAGAGTGTGTAGTTTTATTGCTTCCTTCCTAAGGAGGATATCTCAAACGGAGGCAAGAGAGAGATTGTGTGGAGAGGAGTTGGCAGAGGCTTCTAGCCTCAGATTTTAATAATAAAGATAAAGGGGAGGGGAGGGTTTAATGCTAAAACCTGACTGAAGGAGAAGCAACAGAAGAGAGAGGAGAGACTGGTGGTGGCTATTGCTGCTGCGAAGCCTGGAAACTATTTGGACTGCTGGTACAGGTTTTAAGACATTGTGGGGGAGTTGCCCTGGGGGATGAGCTATTGCTACTGCACACTGACTGTTGTTGTTTCTACTACTGTCTGGATCCGGGTTTTTCCTCCCTCCCACTTGATTCTGAATGATTGCTGAGGAATCTCTTATTTCTGCTGCTTTATAGGCCTTGGGCTGTTGGATATCATCATAGCATTGACTATGACCCTGGATGCTGTAACCATCCTAAATGAGATCCAATTGCCAAGTGTCCAAATTTTGATCAGGTGACTCTGGAAATGCTGTGATGTTGTAAGCATGAGAACCAAATCCACAAGTCACTTTTTTCAGTGCCACTATGACTTTGAATGATCACTAAATGAATAGTTGTAAGTCAAGAACTACCGGTAATGTTTGAATTAACATCTTTAGTAGAGCTATCAGCTGCTGAAATATGAATTACAGTAGTATCTGTTGTCGAACTCTTGGATTATTTGTAAAAAAATATGCATATTTTACTTAGCATTTCTATTGAGCTACTAAAATATAAGCTTTCTTAGAGGCTGATAATTATTGGACACCATTCAGTTGCACTTTGCACCAATTATTCTTTGAAAGTCAATTCCCCCTAGAATGAGGAAAGCTAATCTATAATATTGTACAGATGGGTAGGTCCTCAAGTTACGAATGTAATGGAGCCTGCCCATTCCATTCGTAACTCTACAATTCATAGGAGTGATTGACGTGCCTTGATCGTGATCACTCTCTGCTTTCATCCATGCATTCGCTAATCGGATGCACGGTTCATTAAGTGCACATGAGGTAGGGTGAAGAAGACCTTGGGGGCTTAGTGATGGAACAGGCCCCCAAGGCCTCCCCAGCCCACTAAGATACCTCATGTTTCTTCCTCTCTTACCTTGCAAAGATCTGTCTCCTCTGTGCTGCTATGCCTTTGAGGGAGAGTCGGGTTGGAAATGCTTTAGCAGAAAACGGGTGCCTGAAGTTGCGCAAGATCACGGACCCCAGAAACTTCCATTCTCAGTGCGAAAAGTAAACACAGCCTGTCTCCGAACTCCTTTCCGCCACCTGTGGTAGGGATGCTCCCTGCCCGCTAAAATCTGCGGATAGAGCTCCTTCATCAACCCACCCTATGCTGGAGCTGGGAGGGTCCATGGCCCAGGTGCGGTGTTTGCTCGCGTGTACTGGCTTTGCTAGGCAGTAAGGAAGCCTTCAAATGAGCGAGAAGGAACCACAGGGCCAGGCCCCTTGCACCTGCATCCAGCCTGCTGGAGTTTGCCACACCAAGGGAGGAATGAGATCTTGTTGTCCCACGGAGCCCTCTGCTGCTTAAGCAGGAGGAGGAGAAGAGCGGTGAGGCTTTGTGCTGATCAGCTGGCCAGGCAGGGGGTACTTTGGACAGGGTGGCTGGCTGGCTGGGGAGAGATCATGGCCACTCAGGTGGCCCCCACTGCCGCCAGCAGCTTGGGTGCCCTGGCTCCATCCAAGCTGAAGAAAGCAGAGGCGCAGCAGCAGGACTGACCTCAAACAAAAAGGCCAGCACGCACAGAACACCTGGGTCCCCCCCCCTCCTCAGCCAGCCAGACAGCCCCTTCACCTGACCTGGTGGTGAGAATGGGTGCCTGTACTCGCATGAGATCACATACCCCAGAAACTTCCATTCTTGGGGCAAAAAGCATTTCCAAGCCAACGCTCAATGGCAAAGAAACAGCTGCAGAGAAGAGACAGATCTTTGCAAGGTAAGTGAGTCCGGCATGGCAGGAGGAGAAGGGGAAGCAGTTTGGGGAGTGAGGGGGAATAGAGTGAATGTTGCAGAGCCTCTGCAGTCATTCGTAAGGGTGAACAACTTGCCCCGATGCTGCAACATTCATAATTTCGGGACTTGTTCGTAAACACTTGGGGGCACTTTTTGTGTAAACTTCGAACGAGTGCTATGTGATCGTTCTTAACTCTGGGATTATCTGTATTTTAGAACGGGATATTGAGGTAGAACAAGCAGCATTTTGATGAGAAAATGGTGCAAGAGGAATGAGCTAATGCATCACAGTTCAAGATCAAAAAATTGGGCATGATAATTCCAAGTATTTCTTTAAATATCACATGATTAAAATCGCCTCTGGGTTAAGCCTTATTAATATTATAGTGTGTAGGGCTCATGAAAAATGGCAACCTGGCTAATATTAGTTAAATCGGTTAATCTAGGTAATTCATAATAAAACTTGAGAAAACATTCATACTGTTTATCTGTTCTTGGAGGTGTGGTTTAAGGTGCTGATCTAGGAACCAAGAGACTATGAATTCTACTCCTGCCGTAGGCATGAAATATTGACTGAGTCACTTGGGGCCAATCACTCTTTCTCTTTCTCACAGGGCTGTTGTTCTGGAGAAAACAGGAAGAAGAAAGATTATTAGTTATGTTTGCTGCCTTAAATTATTGATAGACAATAATAAAGGCAGAATGAAAATCAAATAAATAAATGAGTCTTGATGGCACTAAATTGGAGACAGCGTACATGTGTTACACTTCTGTTCTACAAGACTGAGTGCAGATGAGGGCTTCTGTAGCAATTCAGTGATTTCAAGAAGCACCATTGTTGTTTGTTTTTTTTGAATTGCTGAACAATTTGTATCATTAACCTCCAAGGAAAAGATACATACAACATTAGCATTGTATGATACAATGAGCATTGTGTAATAAAAATGTGATCTGCGGTGCTAAATTCAGTGCCATGCTATAAGGGGACTCTGTTGCTGGAAAGAAGAAGGAAAAATGGATGAACTTTGGAAGTCAGGGAAAGTTTTAGATCCCAATTCAAGTGTATTTTCCAAGACAAGAAAAGCTGCTATAGCTCATTGATTGATTGATTGATATGTCTTCCCACCTCTCTATGGCTGATTTCTTGAGAAGTGAGCAGCCTGTTTTCCAGGCCAGAAAAGACAAGAACAGCTGGGTGAGATCTGTTTGCCAATGAAGTGAAATGCTAGGGAACTGTCTTTAAAAACTCTGAAAGAATTGTTACATAGAGAAGGGGGGGAAAATGCTAGTCAATTCTGGAGCAGTAATGCTTAATATAATTACTTCTTTAAGAAAAATAATTGTAAATATGTACACATTGTACTATTGATACTGTTCTTTCTCACCAAATAAGGAGCTATATAATGCAAATCTATTATTTAAGCTAAAATTCCAGAACTGGCTCAGTATATATCATTTTTCCGTCAACTCCCGGAAAAACAGAATGACATTCATTAATGGTAATTAGTCTTCTGTGACTCATTTAAAAAAAAAAAAAAACCAGACTGAGCATGAAATACAAGTCTTGTGTATTTTGCCTTACAAACTGTGATTCTTCAATTGTATGTTATAGCAGTCCCATGTAGCTTTTATGGTGTTATCTTTTGGTAACCCTGATGACTTTTCTTCCCAATTGCCTTGTTTATTTCCACAGGATGCATCACTTATGGAGGTGAACTCATTCAGTCCTTTGATGCCGACATCTCCATCTTCAATGATAAATCAGTACAAATTTGAGGATGAACCAGAAGGAAAGGATCTTTTCATAACGGTTGATGATCCAGAAAGCTATATTACTGCCATCGAGACATTCATCACTTACAGAATTGTCACCAAGGTTTGTTTCCTCTTATAGCAAAGTACCACTTTTTAAAATTGTCAGGCCTTACAGATCTTGTTAGAAGCAAACCAGGATTTAATTATTAATTGGCCAAACCAATCAATGCATAAACTGTCCCAATTGCCATGACAACAACACTAGGCAGCATATAATCCTATACTAAATGCATTTTAGACCAAAAAACGTGAAAAAAAATCAGCCATAGCAATACCAATTTTAACTGCTCACTTTAGGGAACTGTCAAATATAAAATCCTAATGAACTAAGCCCTGGGTGTCCCATGGCCTGCTGAAAGAGCTTGGATTTCATTTACATAGATGGACATAGCAAATCGTCAGAGTAAAGTGTTCAGAAGACAGTAAGTTTTAAAAAGTAAATAAGAGCAGTTTGGGCAATTGCATTAGTTCCAGAAAGTGATATAGCGCAGGTTTTTCAAACCAGGTGTCTTCAGGTTTGCAGCTGTCCAAATTATAATTGTAACAGATTTCTAGAGAGACTCTGTTTTGGACTTCCCTGACAGTAGTAGCAAACTGTTTTTGAAACCGCATGAAATTTCAAATGGGGCTATTTACTTATTTATTTAAGCTGTGTCTAAACTGCTTGTCATTAAATTTACTCCTGATTGCAAATGGGACAGCAAATGTAATGCTTTTCAAGGAAAAAAAAAACCATGCAGCCAGCAGATGCTCTTATTAGGTCTCAAGAAAGTGTAATGACTATGTTTATAATAATGCAGAGGAAATTCCTACATTTATTTTTCAAATTTCCAAGTCAGTCAGTTAACAGCCAATTCTGCCTTCTCCCCATGTTGATAGAAACAAATGATTGACTTCCCCAAACACCCTACCCAAAGGTTGCATAAGAGCCATATTTTAATGCTATTCTAAAAGCCAGTAATGTGTATGGGGGGGGCTACAAATGCCTAGAACAGGAGTCTTCAAACTTTAAGCATGCCTGGCTGAGGAATTCTGAGAGTTGAAGTCCACAAGTCATAAAAGGGCCAAGTTTGAAGACCCTTGGCCTAGAAGGATGCTGTTTTAGAGGGTAGGTGCTATGGCAGAAAAGGTCCATTTCCTGGGACTTGCTAGATGATATGACCAAGGGAGGATTGTATATGTACATCCAAACTTCTTTTTTTTGGTACAGTTGGATCTTCAAACATGTATGATGACAGTATTCAGAGGTGAAACTCTTTACTTTTCATGGATTTTTTTTTTAGTACAAATGTAAGAAAGCATGCTTTGGCAGGAAATTAATTAGCTTTTCAGAAGCTGTGATGTGGCTACCTAAGCCATTTCCCTGAGCAATGCTAAGCTTAAATGTCCATCCTTTTAGCTATGGCTGCTGTGCAAGATGTCAGCCATGACCAGTGACATCATTGTTCAAGACAATTGATGAGACCCTTGGGGATAAACCATGTGTTACGAGGGAACTGGGTACCCTGGCACAGGTGAGCAGGCAAGGAAAATGTGGTAAGCACTAGCAGTCCAAAGAAAACATCCCAGACATTTATAATCACAATTTGTGAACAAGTATAGAGGTAAAATGGAAAGAATTTCTAAAACCTAGCACTGAAGAAAAGCTGAATTATTCAGTAAAAAAAAATAACCCTGGTTTGTATTGGTGATAAAGTAACTTGACTTGGCTTTGAAACAGTTGTAAAAAGATCAGAGGAAAGCAAACAGCTGAGTAGCAAGTGCCACTCATTTGCTTTGCATTGAATGTATTTATCATTTTCTCCAACTGTGTTTGTTTATCAGTAGCCTTTATGAATTACTTACGTTACTTGTAGGATTTGTAAGATCTGTCAGGTAATACAAGCCCAGAGCAGAATCTTTTTGGAGGCACATTGGAATTACAATTCTAAGATCCTCTCTGATGAAGAATTGAAATCATGTTTGAAGACAAGGATCTCACTGAGGGGAATTCTACATATTCAGTTACCAATATCAGCCAACGCTCCTTATTGATGACTATCATGTTCATTAAATTATTTGGATTCCTCTGTGCATATTTGGCACAAAATGAAATGTGTTCATTGAGAAGAATCGTGTGCATTATCAACATGACGCAAAACTATTTTTTAGTTGAAAGAAGAGTTTCCTCTTAACTGGGGCTTATTTTTGGGGTGGGGCTTATGAACATCCTGAAAAATCATGCTAGGTCTTATTTTCTGGTTGGGTCTTATTTTTGGGGAAACATAGAGTGGTTTTGCTGTTATCTGTCTGTTGTTTTCCCTCTTTGACCATCTTTTCCTTTTTATGGTTTTGATTAATATACTGTCCTGTTTTAAGTTTGTACACTACCCTGAGATGTGGTGAATGGGTGATCTCCAAATGTGATAGATAGATGATAGATGATAGATAGATAGATAGATAGATAGATAGATAGATAGATAGATAGATAGATAGATAGATAGATAGATAGATAGATAGAGTAAAACATAAATAGAATCTTATGAAATGACTGAACTTTGAGCAGGGAGAAAGGTAATGTTGTGGGAAGTCTCCTTGATTGTTTAATGTATTTATGGTTAAATGCATATGGAATCGTAGAAGTTTGATCTTAAATGTATATTAGTTGGGGATGTCCTTTTGTATACAGCAGATGTCATGTTGATTGAGATAAATTATACGATGCCCTGCAAAGTATGGTTCTGAAAATTAATACAGCAAAGTCCAAAGTAGTTGTGTTTGATGGGGAACATTGAGAGAATGATGGGAAGTTATGCATATTTTTTTAAAAAAAATACTAGAGCAACTAGATCAGCGGTTCTCAATCTTTTTCAGGCTGTGACCCCGACCTGCACCGCGCATGCGCGGTGCGACGGCCCCCATTGCGCATGCGCAGTGCTACCCTGCGCATGCGTGGTGCTGCCCCCTGCGCCGGCCGAGGGGAAAAGGGGAAAAAATGGCGGACTGCGTTGTTTGGCGACCCCCGTGAAATGGTCGTTCGACCCCAAATGGGGTCGCGACCTACAGGTTGAGAACCGCTGAACTAGATGAACTTGTGTATTTTGGTCAAGTATTTACGGAAATGGGCAAAGAAATTTTGAAATATGTAGATGATGATAGAAAAGTAGTGGGTGGTGTGTAATCTGCTCTAAAGTGGGAGGATTTGTAGAACAAGATGGTTGTAAATCTGTTTCTGTAAATTTTGTTATAACAAGTAAGAGTTGGGTATATCAGGAGAAACAGTAAAGTAAGCTGAAAGTAGTAGAAACAGTGTACTTAAGAAGTGTTTGTGATCAGACAAGAAAAAAAAAATCCAAGAGGCTATACTCTGTTAATGAATGAATGTGGATTTGATACAAAAATAAATGATCCATAGCACAGAAGTACACTTTAATCATATAGAGAAAATGAAAGGGTTGAATTGCAGAACAAGTATATAACAAGAGAGTGAGTGGAATAGAAAGAAAGAAGACCTGGAAAGTTTTATGGTTCAATAGATTTGATATGGTATTGGAAAAAGGAGTGGTGAGAACAAAAGTCAGTGGCTGATGATTCAGTACATAAATATGGTGATTATGATGGCAATTTGCAGGGATAGAAAGATATGGAGATGTATCGTGAATGATATTGATGTAAACTAGATTTTAACTTTTTCTTTTTTCTTCATGCCTACATTTTTTAAATATTTTTTTTCTTATTCCTTCTTTGCACTTTGCGTGTGATTGCTTATCCCAGAAGGGAATAATGCAATTGGAATTCAGGTAGGCATTTATGAATCAATTTAAATCGAAGTTAACATATGCTGCAATAGGAAATCTTGGTTAACTGGACTGCAGAGAAGATTCTTGCTCTTTCTGCTCAAGATCCCCATGTACAATTGGTGGGCCACTGTGTGACACAGAATGCTGGACTCGATGGGCTTTGGCCTGATTCAGCATGGCTCTTCTTATGTTCTTATATATTTGCATATTGTACACATTTTCTACATCAGTGATGGCAAACCTTTTAGAGACCGAGTGCCCAAAAACCGCACCCCCATTCCTGCTCCGCCCTGACCACTGGGCCACCCACCACCTCCACGGCCCACCACAGATCACCCAAACAGCCCAGCAGCGCCCTGGTGGCCACACCCTCCGCCCATGCTCCGCAGCATCATCTGCATGCGATGGGGCGCAAGGGTGGAGTCTTGTCCCTGCTGCCTGGCTACCATGTCCTTGGCTGCACTGCTTCTTGTGGGCCGCGCCCAGGGCCACTCTCCAGGGGAGCTGCTGGTGAGGAGGGGGCCGTGGGAGGAGGCGGGGCTGGGGAGATGGAGCGTGTGCCCACAGAGAGGGCTCCGAGTGCCGCCTCTGGCACCCGTGCCATAGGTTCACCACCACTGTTCTACATTGTTCATATGCATAAAGTCTTTTCATTTCAGCTCTATATTTACCCACAATTTGTGCTTAAGTATTTTGGAGCTATATTTTTGCAACTGTGTTTTCTTTCCCACTTTCCTGCTCTGGGACAGCCAATTGATGCATGATTTCTCTTTGGAAGTGAGCCTTACTGTATCTTCTAGGGCTTATTCTTTTGCTGGTAAGATAAGTTTTATACCCACTTCAGGTTTTCTGGCATTTTTTCTAAAGTTGTTGGAAAGCTTAGTTTAAGTTTAAGTTTAATCAGATTTATATGCCGCCCTTCTCCTAAGACCCAGGGCGGCTCACAACAACAATACAATACAAAAATTAAAAATTTAAAAATTAATTGCATTCACACCACATACAAACACAATCAACTGACAGTCGCTGATGGAGGGACACTCCTAGGGCCCAGGGGCAGAGCACAGCTCATACGCCCCAAGCCTGTCGGCATAGATGCGTCTTCAGCAGTTTCCGGAAAGCTAGGAGGGAGGGAGCAGTACGAACTTCTGAGGGAAGCTGGTTCCAGAGGGCTGGGGCAGCAACGGAGAAGGCCCTTGCCCTAGGCCCTGCCAGATGACATTGTCTAACAGACGGGACTCGTAGGAGGCCAACCCTATGCGCCCTATCCGGTCGCTGGGATTCAAGAGGCAGAAGACGGTCCCGCAAGTATCCTGGTCCATTGCCATAAAGGGCTTTAAAGGTCATAACCAATACTTTGAATTGTGTTCGGAGACCAATAGGTAGCCAGTGCAGCTCGCAGAGAGCTGGAGTAATATGAGCATGTCTTGGGAGACCCAAGACAGCTCATGCGGCCGCATTCTAGACTACTTGTAGTCTCTGGACATTCTTCAAAGGTTGCCCCATGTAGAGAGCATTACAGTAGTCAAATCTCGAGGTGACAAGGGCATGGGTGACTGTGAGGAGTGACTCCCGGTCCAAATAGGGCCGCAACTGGCGCACCAGGCGAACCTGGGCGAATGCCCCCCTCGCCACAGCCGAAAAATGATATTCTAAACTTAACTGTGGATCGAGGAGGACACCCAAGTTGCGAACCCTCTCCAAGGGGGACAAAACTTCTCCCCCCAGGGTAATGGACAGACAGTTAGAATTGTCCTTGGGAGGCAGAGCCCATAGCCACTCCGTCTTGTCGGGATTGAGTCTGAGCCTGTTGGCACCCATCCAGACCTCAACAGCCTCCAGGCACCGGTTCATCACTTCCACTGCTTCGCTGTAGTGACACAGGGTAGTAGGTTTTAGAGTGTCCTTCTTCAAGTGGTGCCCTCCAGATGTATTTGGTCTATAAGTCTCAGCATCCCCATCCCCATGTATTGACAGAGGATGATGAAAGTTGTAATGCAAAACATGAAGAGTGCCATATTGTGAGCTGACTTCTGCAAAGTTTGTATGCTGGAATATTATGTAAAATTCTAGAACATGCTTGAATGGTTAAAGGGCCTGGTTGATGCCCAGAGTTATGAACTGCAGTTATATATGAGGACCCAGATTGTTGGGGGCAATATGCTGACTCTGTAAACTGCTTAGAGAGGGCCGTAAAGCACTGTGAAGCGGTATATAAGTCTAAGTGCTATTGCTATATAGTACCTGAGTTATTGCTGGAAAGAACCAGCTTAAAATAGTGAGAAAGATATAGGTGCAGTTTTTAGAGCACGAAGATTTAGTGAAAGGAACAAAAGAAAGCATGTGGTCTTAGGGATTTGACCTGGACGACAGACAAGACCTGAATGATGAATCCTATCCATTGTGAATTCTCAAATTTATATATGATTTAATTTGTTCAGTTCTTTCCCTGGTCACATATTAATATTGCTGCAATATATATATAACAGACATTTCTCATTCATTTTGTTTTTTACTTTATGGTTTTCTTTTCAGACAACTCGTGGTGAATTTGACTCTAGTGAGTATGAAGTTAGGAGACGCTATCAGGACTTTCTTTGGTTGAAAGGAAGACTTGAAGAAACACATCCAACACTTATTATTCCGGTAAGACTTTTTATTGAGTTGCATAGAAAGCTGTGTTCCAGAGAACGGAGTTTCTGGGCTGTTTCCCTATTGCATTCATTATAACGAGGCAACCTATCTTTTGTAAAGTGAATAGAATCATGCCATTTTATTCCAATCGTTTTTTGAATCTTGCCCCCAAATCAGACAAAGTTGCTAAAATGAAAATGTGGGTGTGTTAACAAAGATTTCTCTCTACCCACCTTCTCTTGTTACTTTTGTGCCAATGAAGAAAGGGTTGTGAGTCATTCCATTTTAAGGCATAGTGTGCATAGAAATTGTATTTTTAGAGTTGCGGTTTAGGTATATAGGCATGAATGCACCTTAATTAGTTTTATTCTTCCACTTCTTTCTTTATTTAGCCGTTGCCTGAAAAATTCATAATGAAAGGAGTTGTGGAACGATTTAATGAAGAATTCATTGAAACAAGAAGGAAAGCTTTGCATAAGTTTTTAAACCGGATTGCTGATCATCCTACTTTAACTTTTAATGAGGACTTCAAAATTTTTCTCACTGCACAAGCAGAGGTAATGAAACCTTCAGATATTTTTCTGATACAATAGGATCGGCCAGGTCTGAGCAAAATAAGATACAAATTGGGTTAAGATAATTTTTTTTCTGTGGTCCTAGACACATACTTCATGCAACTGAATTCATTAGCCTAAAGACAACAACACTGAAACCTTTTATATGTTGATAACAAAAGTCTTTGAGTCAAACCTGAAGAAAATGAATCCATTAAACATACATAAATTACATAATGCAACACCGAACTGGTTTACTCTGACTTCTTAGCTAGCATTATATTTTTATTAGCAAAAATACCAATATTTTATTTTATTACTGTGCTGCTGTATAATTTTTTTTCCAAATTTGTATCTAGGATGATACTGTCTAAGAAACCCACCCCATTAAGAGACGTCCAGATCCTGTTTTTCCTCTCCTCTTCTTGCTAAGCAAAGGTCTTCCCTTTTCTTTTTTTCCCCCTCTCACTTTCTTCTTTCTCCTTGACTGGTAGAATCCTTTTTGTTTTTTACTTAGATTTTTATCCTGCCTTTTCTTTCATATACAGTTGAGGTAGTCTTCAACTTGCAACAGTTCAAATTCAAATGCAAACTGAACACTGTGGGGTTTATCCTCCAAGGAAATAGGTATAGGATTATACTATAAACATTTTTTTTACAGATATGAAAATTCTGTTCATAGATCAGGTTTGACAGTGGCCAGCTCAGATAGCCATACAGACAGTCCTCGACTTAACAACAGTTCATTTAGTGACCGTTCAAGGTTACAACGGCACTGAAAAAAGTGACTTATAACCAATTTTCACACTGATGACCCTTGCAGCATCCCCATGGTCACGTGATCAAAATTCAGACACTTGGCAACTGACTCATATTTATGATGGTTGCAGTGTCCCGGGGGTGTGTGTGTCATGTGATCACCTTTTGTGACATCCTGACAAGCAAAGTCAATGGGGAAGCCAGATTCACTTAACAACCATGTTGCTAACTTAACAGCTGCAACGATTCACCTAACAACTGTGGCATGAAAGATCATAAAATGAGGCAAATGTCACATTTAGCAATATAAATTTTGGGTTCAATCGTGGTCATACGTTGAGGACTGCCTGTGTATCTCCAAGGGGTGAACGTATCAATATTGCTTCCTCCTATTTTCCTCACAAAAACCATCCTGGGATAGGAGTTGGCTTGAGAGTGAGTGACAGGCCCAAAGGCACCCAACTGGCTTTCATGGCTGAAGGGAGACTGGAACTCACCATTTCCTGGTTTCTAGGCCAGCATCTTCACCACTAAAACAAACTGACCCTCTCTTCTCCTTTACGGTTATTTTCCCCTCCTGGCCTAACAGAGAGATTCTCACAGCAGGCTGGTCAAAGCTTAATACAGTCAAAATGGAAAATACTGGCTATGTTTGCATATAGCACGAAGTCAGGTTATGGCCTTATAATCATGAGCTGCATTTATGCACTCAACTTTCAGTGAAGTTTCAAGTTAGCACATAGCTAAACTAAAATTAATATTTGGGGAGAAACCGGATTGAATGAATATTGTGATATTATTGCGATTTTATGTTTTTAATTGCTGTTCACCTAATCTGAAATAAAACCATATGATCTTTATGAAATGGTGGCATCCAAAGAAATCTTTCAGAGGGGTCAGGCAGCAGCTGTTCTCATTTCAGTGACTCTTTGGAGCACATAGGCCTGCTACGTGTGACCTCCATATTATTTGATATTGTGCTAGGGCTTGTGCTGTGGATGTGGGCTTTCGTTATATTAAATTGATTGTACAATAAGAGCCAATAAATAAGAGCCATTTATCCCTGCTGAAATTGGATTTCCTCCTTTAATTTTTAGGAACTTTCATCTCACAGGAAGCAGGGCCCTGGCTTACTTAGCAGAATGGGACAAACAGTCAAGGCAGTGGCTTCATCAATGCGAGGCAATGCTGTGAAAAACCGCCCGGAAATATTTACAGAAATGAGTGACTATGTCGACATGTTTAACCAGAAAATCAGTCTATTGAACAAAATCTCCCAGCGAGTTTACAAAGAAAAAAAAGGTTGGTGGGGAAGGGGGAAAAAAGGCAAAACTAATCCTGGGGTACAGATAGATTATGTTTCCCCTGCCAAATTTTAGAGCTTCGTAGCAAGGCAAGGTGTAGGCCTATAGCTTTTTCTTTTTCCTGTTCTGTGCCCCTCACAAATAGAGAATCATGGGGAATATTCTTTCACTGTGAAATAATTCCAGCAGAACGCATTGGTTTTAACAGCCTGACACTGACAGTCTTAAAAATGGAAGAAGTTAGCAGCTGCCCCTGTAAATCCTGACTTGTCTGTAAGGATGGAAGTTAAGATCACCCGTTTCTTTCTCACTTTGAAAGGAACCGTCTGAAAGAAACGCTGTATTGAGATGGGCAGAAACTGGTTGCTGTCGTTTTCAGATAATTTCCACCCTGCCACCGAAGGTGCCACTTACCGTCATAGCAGCTATTTGCTGTCCCTGGCAGATACATCCATCACACCAATTCATCTAATGCCCATTTGCCTGGCTACTTTGGCCAATCACTCAGAGCTTTAAAAAGGAAGAAAAGGGGATTGTCAGCTCCTGTGGAGAGAGCAATTAAGAATGTGGGTGATGTTTTCAGAAAGACACATGGCCAACTGCATGGATCAACTTGGCCTTAGATTCCAATCTGTTTCCCAAGCTGTTGAATGTTAAAATCCATCGACATAATTTTTCCCCCTAAAAGGACAACATTTAAGGAGATTGCAGCTTGGGAAAGAAGAATTGGCTTTTCTTTCCTTATGTGCTGTAGCTCCCAGAAAAATCCACCCACCTACCACATTGCATTTTAGATTATAGCTTTCAGATTTAAAATTTTAGGCTGGTGCCAGTAAAAGGAAGTTTCCTAAAGAAAATGCTGTATATATGTGAGTGAACAGCAGAGCAGGTGAATTTTCAGGCACAAATATGAAGCAAAAGATGTTTAATTTTCTATTCTGTTAACACTGAGATCTCCTAAATATAAGCCAAATTCCTCACATGGCAATTAAACTTTAAAAAAAAAAGTTTCTACTGATGCCAAATGGATAGTATTTTCGATCCTTAATTGCCAGGAAAAATGATGTTGCCTCGTAGTTATATCCAAATGCATGTAGCAATTACAATATACATTGTCTTCAGCTGGTGAATAAAAGCCAGTATATACATCTAAAGAATAAGTAAAGTAACTTTAGGAAGGAGAATATTGGCAGCAATGTATAAGAAGTTTTCCCAGAGTTAGCCTTGCATTTTGTCCATGGTCAAAGGAAAGGCATAGTGTTCTTTTTTTTAAAAAAAAGCTTTTTTTCTTAGAAAATAAACACTCACTTCAGGAGTACTGTATCATTCAAACCATCACACCCCACCCCAGGAAGAGCATTTTACCAGGCTCCGAGCAATAATCGTGCCTACGGTTCTATTAAAAAAAAAATTGTTTTCTAAATTCCAAGCTGTGGAAAAATCTGTGGCACAGAGGCACACCCACAACATAGGACTTGGCAAACAGCCTTGTCAATCCTGGAAAAGGGGAGGGGAAATAGTGCCAGGAGGTTGCTATGGAAGCCAATATGAAATATAGAAAGCCAATCCAGGAGTTCTATACAATTTTAAGGACAAATTAACAGATTTATGAGTGCATACATTTTTTGTGAGCAAGCTTTTATTCTGGGTACATCAATGATATTAAATGTTCTGTCTGCATACCCTTAATATAGCTCATTTAAATAATATTTAGCCTTTATATGTTTTCAGATTTTTTTTTTAAAGTTCTTCAGGTGCAATATTTTAGTAATTCTTACATGGATCTTATGTAGCGATCCACATACTGAGTTACTAGCATTCCATAGTTCACAATACATTTTGAATGCAAAAACAAAAGGTTTGGTTTTTTTAATTTAAAGCTGGCTTAAACTTGTATCCCTATGTTTAAATAGCAAATGGAAATCTTTTGCAAATCGATGTTTGGTAAGATGGTCCCAAATTTCTTAATTAATTCAACTCACGCTGCCTGGTGGCAACTCTAGTGGGCTTAGAACCATTAAAACCTAATCGAAACCTTAAAACAATAAATGGTGACATTACATTAGACCAGCAATTCTCAACCTTTTTCAGGCCGCGACCCTGACCTGTGTATGCATGGCGCGACGTCCCGCAATGCGCGGCGCAGCGGCCCGCATCGCGCATGCGCGGTGCTACCCCATGCATGCGCGGTGCTGCCCCCTGCGCCAGCCGAGGGGGAAAAAAATGGCGGACTGCGGTGTTTGGCGACCCCCGTGAAATGGTCGTTCGACCCCAAATGGGGTCGCGACCCACAGGTTGAGAACCGCTGCATTAGACAAAGATGGGAAGGAAGGGGGCAAGATGCAGGTAATCTTCACTTAATAACCAAAGTTGAGACTGGAACTCTATTGCTAAGCAGTGCAGTTGTTAAGTGAAACATTCTGTGACTGCACCAGACTTAACAACTGTTCAACTGCAAGCAGTCATTACGCAAGTCATCCCAGTCATTAAATGAGACATCATGTGACCATAACTTGTGATTTCACTATCAATTTCTCCATTAACTTTGCTAGTTGGAAGCTGGCTGGGAAGCCCACAAAAGGCGATTACACGACTGCAGGGTGCTGTGACATTCATAAATGCACACCAATTGCGAAGTGCTTGAATCACAACGTCCTGACTCTGGGGTCACGGTGATAGTTGTAAGCTTGAGGACCTGTCGCAAAGTTACTTTTTCATCACCAATGTAACTTTTCGAACATTTGCTAAATAGGACCGTTGCTTACCTGTCTCTACTATCGAACTCTGATTCTGTATGCTAGAATTTCAGATTAGGGTATTCTTTAGGAAGAGTTTCTGTTTAAAGCTCTTGTCCTGTTTACGATAGTTGCTTGAGAGATTGTTTATGAAATCCTGAGTGCCTTTTTATTTCCCCCCTTTTTTCCCCAAGACTATTTTTATGAGATGAAGGAATCTGGTCCAATTCACACGCTGTGGTCTGCTTCGGAAGAAGATCTGGAAGATACATTAAAAGGAATGGCTACAGGCATTGACCAGTGTTGCAAAGCTGCGGAGAAATGGATGGCGGCACTGTACGAAAACTTCTTCCCTGTTATACACGAATATTTGCTTTACAGTGAAATATTGATGGTACGATGGGTTGGAAGCTCTTAAGCAGCTCCGCTTCCTTTGATGTCATTGCTGCAATAGATGTTCTTATGAGTTGCCAATGTGTTTTCTTAGTCAGTGCTAATAGTGTAGCTTGCAAGTGAGGATTATATTGTATTTTATTTTCCTGCATGATGTCTGTGTGCTTCCCTGCAAAATACAGCTCTTTGTTCTCTTAACTGTATGTGATCTGTGGACCCATAGGGAGAAACTAGCAAGAAGGCAACAAAGAACCATGATTATAAAGCTAGTTAGTTTGGCAGAGGTGTATCAATGAGCAAGTATCAATGGTTGTTTTAACAATAGAATATTGTGGGTTTCCAGAGTATATAAGTCTTCTCATTTGAACTCCCTTCTGCACGAGATCGCTGGGTATCTTACGTTTGGAAAGGAAGGATTCCATTCAAATTGAGGTACTTTCTAACTCGCAGAAAGAATATCTATAGACATTTGTAATTTCAAAATATGTTATTAACCTACTTTTGTATGGATTTCTACAAGGAATGCAGTTTTTCATAGTTCCTCAGTTCCATGAGAAATAAGTCATAGAAATCCAGAAAAAAAAAATCCATGATAGATTTTTTTTAAAAAAGTCTAACGAAGACTGGGCATCCATCCTACTCCCAGGCCTGGGAAAATAGGCAAGGTTTCTGCAACCTTCTGAGTATTATTGGGGGGGGCAGCCATATGGGTCTCTGATGGGATGCTCTTCCATAGAGCAGGCAACATATCAGAAAGTAGGTGATACTGTTCAGTTGAAGGATCTGGAGTGTATCTACTCTCCTGATCATACAGGATAGGCAGCAACTATTGGAGATAAGTGGTCCTTCAAATCGTCAGGCCCGATGTGATGCGTTTGAAATATTTAATATATATTGACAGAGGTAAATGTCTATGGAGATTCTCAGTCATCCAGGTCATAGTTGTCCCAAAGATGCTTTTTCACGAGACAGCTGGGCTTTCTTGTTTTTCTTTGAAGACATTTTGCTTCTTGTCCCATTCAGCTCTGAGAGTTAAAGAAGCTTCTTGGATGAGAAGTGAAACATCTTGAAAGAAAAACAAGAAAGTCCAGTTACCTCTTGAAAAAGCATCTTTGGGACATTGACAGAGGTATAACTATTGCCCTGGTTCATCTGTCATGTTCATGGTGATTTAGTTCGGCAAATGGAAATTGCCATGTTTGGGAGACATATCAGTTGACATTTAGATAACACAATACATTCCTTCACCCAAATAGTTCTCATAATGAAGACTATAGAAGCCTACTGAGATAAGAAGGAGAGTCAGACAGGAAGAGCCATGCAAATTACAGAGGTTGAATTAGGATCATACTCTGTATGGCTTCTACTACAGGATGGCGGACAGGTGGGCAAACCATGGGGAACAGTGGACTGTCAGTACTTTCAACAAAAAGAGACACCTTATGGAGGAGACTTGGTGAAAACCATCTCAGGATGAGTTGAACAAAGTCCAAACAAACATCTGTGTGGCCCATTAGAATTCAATTTGATGGGAGCCCTTGATTGTGCCTGGTTGTCTGATTAATTGCAGGGAAAGGTGAGATAAGAAATTAGATGATGTTATTGCATTTGTTAGAACCTTGTACTCCTCCTCAGCCACACAATTAGGCTGCATTTGGTGCAGGCAGGGGGTAGTCATCCTTCCATTAACACAGCTTCTCAGTTTCATTTCTTTTCCATTCTATTCTGTTGACAGCTGCAAGACTTGCATTCAGCTGTAGATTCTCATAGTGGGGTGTAGGCAGTAGCAGTCATTTAATAAATGCCATTTTTCCTTCAGGAGTTAAAAAAAAAAAGCACAGCTCTTTATGGACCCACTTGTAGCAATGCAACAATATAGCTTTTAGCCTCTCCTGTTAAGTAGACAGAAAATGACATCCAGGTGTTACATATAAGAGAATTATGGGGAGGGGAAAAATCTTTTTCTTCCCAATTTTGACTCGAACACAAGTCAAGAGTTCTCCAGTTTACTTGTGCAAAAGTTCTAATGCATGTATTATTTTATATTTCAGGGTGTTTTGAAAAGAAGGGACCAGATCCAAGCAGAACTAGATTCCAAAACTGATGCTATGTATAATAAAAAAGCTGAAAATGGCCTGGTAAGTGTGCAAGCAACTGAAGATAAAATGACAAAATGTTCTTGCTGTCACTCAAATCTAGATTATACCACAGGTTATTGTTGCTTTCTCCTATGTATTCCCATCATGATCTTTATGAGCTACTCAAGGATTTTGGCAGATTTGTAGGTACATAAGAAAGTCAGCCTTGAATGTTGCCCTACAACTACTAAAAGCTGTACAGAGACAGAATGTGGAGTTGAGTAATGTACATGTTCAGAAAAAGCAGTTGGCAGAGTCTTCAGCCCACACTCTGGATTGCTTCGGAGGAAAGATTGAAGACCATCTGCTAAATATTCCTCTGCCCACAACATTCTCTCTACTGATAAAATGTGCAGTTATAGGACAGGGTTGGCTTAGACCCTGTCATAAGGCACCCACAGAAATGGCTGCTGCTGTCAAAATGACAAAAACAGCATCATGTTTCAAGCTTTTACAAAGATTTGGTGCATCATCCAACATTGCAGTGTATATTAATAAGAGAGTTGGGGACATAATAATATTGGTAAAATCAGTTTAACCCCTTACAAGCCTCCACCCTGGATTGTAAATATGAGGATTTATTGAGACATGCTATATGATACTATATCTCTAAATGTTAATACAGGCAATCCTTGACTTAGGGTCTTTTAATAATCTTTTGAAGTTACAGCAGCTCAGAAAGGGTGCTTTACAGTAAAGCATTTCCAATGTTGTAAAATTGACATGCCAATCACCCCACCCCTGCAGTCATGCGATCGTGATCTGGGTGCTTGATCACCGATCCACATTTATGATTGCTTGCCAAGTGCTCTGTCATCATCATTTGCAATCTTCTCTGCTGGCTTTCCCAGAAACTCAGTGGGGAAGCTGGCAGGAAGGTTGCAAACTGCTGCCACCTGCTGAAGAATTTTCCCTCCTGTCCATGCACCAGAGAATGTGGGGATGAAAATATTTTGTCAGGCTGGGGAAAAAAAAAACCTCAGGTCTTCAGGATCCATTTTGTTTCTCCAGGCCAGTCTGATAGTTCTCCTCATTCCCACTTGTCAAAACAGACAAGAGGAAGCAGTTTTTCACATGGCAAATTAACTTATAAAATTTTACCCTAAGATGTATTGATAGCTACTACCTTGATTGAAAACATTTGAAAAGGAGGCTGGATAAATTCCTAGCAGACAGATTTAGGAAGGGCTATTAGTCCTGAAGACTCAGTGGAATTTCTAGATTATGGACAGAGTTTATATATATCTGTCATGGCAAAAATAACTCACCAAGAGTTGTAAAGGATCTAAATGATAATGATTGATCCAAAGCTTGCAGGCTATAGTAAGTCATTTACATATAGAAGTACCAAGAGCAGGAGACACAAGGTCACATAGATCTTATTCAGAAATTGATCAAAGACAGTTCAAGCACATACACATACATTATTTAATTGTTTAATTCTTGTAGAAGGCCGCCCAACTCCATAACACCCTGGTCACCGTACTATATTAACAGTAGTAAAAACAAAACAAAAAACGCAGATACCATAAAAGAAAGTAATTAGCTCACAGGAAATTCTTTTTCTGTATGTCCTTTTTTATCATTTTTACCTGCTATAGAGATAATTGGTTTACAACTTATAAGGAAGCCAAGATAGATACACGTATCTCTCATGGTATGAAAGCATTAGAAAAATATTTCTGGAAAGGAAACAGCAAATTCTGATAACCAAGTTGAGTTAGGATCTTCAATGTTATTCCAAAAAGTGGACCTGTATTTATAGCCAGAATAAACAAAGAAATGTCGCAGCAAACGTCTTTGAATTTTACTCCACCTCAAGTCATGGACATTGGATTTATTAGCCACTAACAGCACAGATTGCCATAATAAAAAGAAAAAATCCATTTGGAAGGATCTTATAGGAGAGAGGCACAGAGAAAGGCATCTACGAATTTAAAAGAAAAATGCAGCAATATATTACTATAATTATGTGATTTTGAAACAAATACTAATGCCCCAAAACTGATAAGCTCAATTTGGACAATTGATGTAAAACAGATTAATGTAGAAGAGATATAAAAAAGAAACTCATCTTTAATCATAAACATGTTATTCCAGGATCAGTTGTCATCTACGTTTTTTGCTCAATGTGTAAATTAGAGACATAGGGACAGTTAAATATAATTGGCATTCCTAACTGGCAAACTATAACCAAGACCTAAGTTATATAATGGGGCCATAGTGGCTCCTATAGTTAGGACACTGAGTCAAAAGGCCATTGATAGATTGACACCTCAGCAGTTTGAGACCCGAGAGCAAACTGCGTGATGGAATGAGCTCCCGTCAGCTTATCCTAGCTCCTTCCCACCTGTTCGAAAGCATGCAAATGCAAGTAGATAAATAGGTACCACTTCAGAGGGAAAATAACAGACATGATAGGAGCCCCCTGGGCACTGGTGATGTCACCAGCTAATCCTAACCCTTACTCCATTGTAACTTTCCAAAATCAAGATTCTAATCATCCTTTTGTGTTTATTCGAAAAGGGGAAAAAAATCAGTTCTTAAAACTTGTATTTAAAAATTTCCTTCTCTAAAGATTGAGGAAACTCACCTGATACTACTAAATTTGTCAATTCAAAGATTCTTGTTAGTTGAAAATTTCAAGTAAACATGCTAAAATCTATATATATATATATACACGTTTTCTGATGTTTTCGCAGGTGTTTGTATGTAGGTCTTTGGTTATTCGGGTTTTCTCCTGCATAAAATTGGAAGTGTCTTGGCAACGTTTCAAGCAAACCCAAACCCACACCGATGATGAGGCACGACCACAAACCAGAAGCCAGACCACAGCTGCAACATTAGCCACTTTAAACCCCTCCAGTCCATACATGAAGCAAACTGACACCCACCATGAAGATGAGGCATGACCACAAACGTGAAGCGAAACAACAGCAACGCAGCTCACCATTTCAAATTCCCCTGCAACACAGACTAACCTGAGCACAACAAAGCCCCCACCCAAAAGAACACTCTCCCATCCAATCAGAGCACAGCCAACTCCCCATCCAATCAGAGCACAGCCAAGCCCCTAACTAATCAGAACACACCACCCAATCAGAACACAGCCAAGCTCCCACCCAATCAGTTCATACCCCCACTGGCAGTTAAAAGGAAGAAACAGCTACGATCACACATTGCTCCTAGAAGCATGAAGCTGAAAACACCAACCTGAAGATGACGAATGGGACTTCATCGAAACATTGCCAAGACACTTCCAATTTTACGCGGAAGAAAAGCCGAATAACCAAAGACCTACATACAAACACCCGCAAAAACCTCAGAAAACAAATATCGTACCTCTACGGGGAGGAAATCCACCATCTGACCAGGACCTATGAAAAACTCGAAGTCCAAAGAGCTTCCATTTTATGTGACCTCGCATTCCTACGCAACTGCGGAGATCAAAATTTAATCCACACATGCTTCCAATTGAAATTCCACTCCAACTCTGAAGCCACCAAACGCATCCTGAAAAGAACAGAATTGGCCCTAATCAGAAATGAACTTCACACAAAAAGATTCCTCCTAGACCGAATCAACAAAGATCTCCTCACACTTCACCTCAAACTCAGCAACAAGATCCACCCCGCACTTTGGGACAAATCCAAACAACCTGCCGTCTGGAGAGCCGAAACACAGACCACCCTCAAGACCGACACACACATCAACAAACTCCGAAGACTACAAGAACGCCAGAAACAAACCCCTCCTCCCTCACAACCATACATGAAACAAACAGTGCATAACATCTCAGAGACAATCCTCACCAAAGCCGAAACCAATGTCCTTTCCAAAGGATTCAACTTTGCAGTCACTCCCAAATACATCCCCACTGAAACCATTATATGCAGAGTTGAAACCAGCCTGACCAAAATCAACCCCTAACAGAATCAGACTCAAAATCACCAACATCCTCTGCATCAGCAAGCCACCCAAAAGCAACTTACCCAAAGAGGAACAGACAGCACTACTTAACCTGAAAGAAGACACCAGCATAATAATCCTACTAGCAGACAAGGGCAACGCCATGGTGGTTATGAACACATCTGACTACCAAACCAAATTAACCAACCTACTCCAAGACTCCACATACAAATCCCTAAACACAGATCCCACCACCTACCTGGAAAAAACCACTAGATCCAAAATAAAAGCCTCCCCCATTAGCAAAGAGATCCAGCAAAGAATCATTCACAGAGAGAAATCATCCAGATGCCCTAAGCTCTATGGTCTCCCCAAGATACACAAAGAAGGAACTCCACTTAGACCCATAGTCAGCACCATAGGCTCATCTCTACAAAACCTAGCCAAATTTCTCGCCAAACAACTACAGCCCTATGCAGAATCCATCACCTCACATGTAAAAAACTCATTCCAGTTCATAGAGATCATAAAGAAACAAAACTTACAGCCCAGTGACCTACTCATGAGCTTCGATGTCATATCCCTCTTCACCCAAGTGCCAATCAAAGAAGGCTTGACAGCTATCTAAAACAAATATACCCCCCCAAAACACATCCTAGATCTGACCAACCGCTGCCTATCTAACACATACTTCATCTATAATGGACAAAAATACAAACAAATAGAAGGAGCACCCATGGGATCATCCCTCTCACCTGTCATTGCAAACCTCTACATGGAACACTTTGAAACCCAAGCTCTTGAAAAATCTGATCACAAACCCAAACTCTGGCTCAGATACATAGACGACACCTTCATAATCTGGCCACATGGAAAAGAAAAACTGGACAACTTCCTCGCACACCTCAACAGCCTACACCCCAAAATACAGTTCACCATGGAAACAGAAGCTAATAACCAACTTCCCTTCCTAGTCTACAAGAAATCCAATGGCTCCCTAGGACACACCATCTACCAGAAGAAAACACACACAAACCACTATCTGCACGCACTCTCACACCACCACCCAGCACAGATCAACTCCGTAGCCAAGACACTCATCTCTAGAACAAAACGCTTAGCTGACGAACAACACCTAAAAACCGAACTACATACTCTCACTAATGTACTAAGAGCCAAAGAAATTTCCAAAGAAATAAGATTTCCAACCTAATCCAAAAAGAAACCCCCACTAAAATCCAAGACAGAGAACAAGAAAACGGCAAAGCCCTCCTCCCATACATAAAAGGCACCACAGACAGAATCAGCAAGATCCTCCACAAACATAACATCAAGACAGCATTCTGCACAAACAGAAAAATATCCACCATCCTAAGAAACCCCAAAGACAAAATTGAGTTAGAAAACCAAGGACTATATGAAATCCCATGCACCGCTTGCCCCACCACATACATCAGACAAACCAACAGAAGAATAAGTGCACACATTGAAGAACACAAAAACTCAGTCAAAAAAGAAGAACCAACTTCTTCCCTGGTCCAACACCTTAAAGCCACAGGAAATTGATATTAAAAAGACCAGAACTATCGCCAAAACCGAACACTTTAATAACAGAATAATCAGAGAAGCCATCGAGATAGAAAAACACCCACACAGCATGAATAAACAAGATGATACCTCCCACTTACCAGCCATTTGGAAACCCGCCCTTACTGACAAACAAGTCCCTAACACAAAGAATGATACCAGACCCACACTTACGAAAACCACACAGGATGTCACCACCACACATCCACACAAAAAGCAAACCCAAACCAATGATGAGGCACAACCAGAAGCCAGACCACAGCTGCATCATTAGCCACTTTAAACCGCTCCAATCCATACATGAAGCAAACTGACACCCACCATGAAGATGAGGCACGACCACAAACGCAAAGCCAAACAACAGCATCGTAGCTCACCATCTCAAATCCCCCTGCAACACAGACTAACCTGAGCACAACAAAGCCCCCACCCAAAAGAACACTCTCCCAGCCAATCAGAGCACAGCCAACTCCCCATCCAATCAGAGCACAGCCAAGCCCCTAACCAATCAGAACACACCTCCACCCAATCAGAACACAGCCAAGCTCCCACCCAATCAGTTCATACCCCCACTGGCAGTTAAAAGGAAGAAACAGCTACGATCACACATTGCTCCTAGAAGCACGAAGCCGAAAACACCAGCCTGAAGATGACGAATGGGACTTCGTTGAAACGTCGCCAAGACACTTCCAATTTTACGCTGGAGAAAACCCAAATAACCAAAGACCTGCATGCAAACACCCGCGAAAACCTCAGAAAACACACACACACACACACACACACACACACATGTTAGATAGGTAGATAGATAGATAGATAGATAGATAGATAGATAGATAGATAGATAGATAGATAGATAGATAGATAGATATAGAAAGAACACAAGTGAATATGGAGAACATCGGTGTGACTTCAATGGGAGAAGCAAAGATTTTGAAAATATTTGCAAAATTCCTTAGGAAATGAGTATATCAAAACAACAATCTGCAATCAAACATTCATGAACAAATCATTTGCAGAGGAACTAATATCCTCGAGAAAAATGGGATGGAAAGTTCCACAGGATGGGGCCACAGCAGAAAAGGCTATTCTTGACCCCTCCAGCTGAAATTCCTTAACAGATAGAATCCTCTTCTGCATGAAGCGAGTGGAGTGGACTATTGGAGCGAGATGGCTCCACAGATACTCTGGGCCATGCCATAAAGGTCTTTAAAGGTAATGGCCATTACCTTGAATAGGATTGAGAAGCAAGCTTGTAACCAATACAGCTCTCGCAATAGCAATGTTATATGCATTATCCTAAGGTCTTCCAGAACAGTCTATGCCACTGCATTCTATACTAGCTGTAGCTTCCAAATACTTTTCAAGGGTAGCCCCATATGGAGCACATTGCCATAATCCAACCAAAGGATAATCAGGGCATGAGTGTCCTTCCTGCAAGGACCATGTAATCTGAAATTCAACAAACAGATACATCACAAGGAGAGACAAATCTAGGCAGGCTGAACAGGAAAACTATATTTATTTCATTAATTGGCAAGACCCGCACAAATCGTTTTAATTTTTTAGAGAGTCCTGGTAGTACAGTGGTTAGAATGCACATTGCCATAATCCAACCAAAGGATAATCAGGGCATGAGTGTCCTTCCTGCAAGGACCATGTAATCTGAAATTCAACAAACAGATACATCACAAGGAGAGACAAATCTAGGCAGGCTAAACAGGAAAGCTATATTTATTTCATTAATTGGCAAGACCCGCACAAATCGTTTTAATTTTTTAGAGAGTCCTGGTAGTACAGTGGTTAGAATGCACATTGCCGTAATCCAACCAAAGGATAATCAGGGCATGAGTGTCCTTCCTGCAAGGATCATGTAATCTGAAATTCAACAAACAGATACATCACAAGGAGAGACAAATCTAGGCAGGCTGAACAGGAAAGCTATATTTATTTCATTAATTGGCAAGACCCGCACAAATCATTTAAATTTTTTAGAGAGTCCTGGTAGTACAGTGGTTAGAATGCAGTCCTGCAGGCTAATTCTGCTGACTGCCAGCAGTTTGGTAGTTTGAGTCTCACCGGCTCAAAGTTGACTCACCCTTTCATCCTTCCGAGGTTGGTAAAATGAGGACCCAGATTATTGGGGGCAATATGCTGACTCTGTAAACTGCTTAGAAAGGGCTGTAAAGCACTGTGAAGCAGTATATAAGTCTAAGTGCTATTGCTGTTGCTAATAGAACAATCCTCTGGAGCCATTTCTCCAAGCCAGAAAGAAAGTAGAAGTGCTTAAAGGCCTGGCTATGCAGCTCTTTCAAGTTCCCCAACCCTGATCATGGCCAGAAATTTTTGGACTTCAAAGACCTCCTTCGGGCCAGATCTTCAAAGAGGAGTAGATCCAAAGGAACACAGTTAAAGAACAATAAATTGCATTGTACAAGAACAAGTAGAGAAAGCAGTTGGGAAGTATGAGATTCTAAAAGAGGCTTCCACCATCATACTGGGAAAAGCTAACTTGCTCAATTTTTGACAGTCCTGTTGGTCTTAAAAGCAAGGAGGCCTGCCAGGAAACAAACAAACAAACTCTACAGGGACTCACTGTTGCCCTTTATGAACTAAGAGTGCCTCTACAAGAGAAATAACACTCCACTGCAGCTGCAAACAATAGGAGGTAGTCAATAGCAATAGGTAAACAGTCTCGGGAAATCTCGTCAAGCATTACTGATCTGCTTAGTGACAGATCGTTGATAACCTTCTAAGGAACCCCATAGTTTCCTAGAGGAAAATAGGTTGGAGAATGAAGGAGACCCGATTTCACTCTTGGAACAGAGCAAGATCCTTGTTCCATTCCTGATGTTGATATTTTTGCCAAACCCCTTAACTTTCGTCCAATGTGTTTGTTTAGTTGCCTGAAGAGATTGGAAAACTTGAAGATAAATTAGAGTGTGCCAATAATGCTCTGCAAGCGGATTGGGAAAGATGGAAGCAAAACCAGCGTCTCGATATGAAATCAGCATTTAGCAATATGGCAGAAAATAATCTCCACTATTATGAGCAGGTAAAAGAGCTTTTTAAATCCAATTGTGTGATGACTCGATATAGCTTGCTTCTAAAAAGAAGTGTTTAAAAACAGAGCTGTTTCTCTTGTTGTCTTAAATGCACTTCATAGTCAGTTGTATACGCATAAACGTACACATGTTGCTTTTAAGTTCTCTATCAACAGAGGGCAGTCTTGATTTAAAAAGCACAACGCATCTTTATTTATATATTTAATTCTTTGCTTAGTTCAAGGAAGCTTCTGGATAGGAGAGTTTTGCTTTCTCGGGCTGTGGAAGAAAAGACTGCCAGATCTAATCAGCAGATTAATCACCTATCACTTTAGATGATGAGTCAGTGGGGCAATTTTGAATCAATAGAGACAAATTTTAATCAGCATTAAAATTAGAAAGTAGCCTGCAGATTCAAGGAAGAGTTACCATCTGCCTCGCCTTCATATTATTAAGCTAATCAAGTTTTGTTGGTGCTTAATCTCATAAAGCAAGATTTCCAAAATACTGAAGGATAAGCAGTTTTCAAGTCAGCAAGGGTAATTAATGAGGGATACACTACTTTGATTTCATTGAAAGCAATGTTTGCACCGACATTGTACATAAACCAGCAATCTGGGTTATTGGGAACAAACAGCTGCTTTATTCACACTTTCCTGCAAAACCAACCCTTAAACCAGCCAGAAATCAAAAACAGCTTATTATTCTGTACTAGTATAGCCAATATAATGAACAAAGCAAGAAGGGATTATAGATCAATTTCTAACAGTAACTATCTTAAATGGTCGACTGTAATTTTCAGGAAAATTACATTATGTTCCTAATTATGGATCCAATCCACTAAATTACATTTTACCTATTTGAGTATTTATTTATCCAGTGTGAAATTCTAAAAGAGGATTAGCTACTCATTTTACTAAATGAAATGAAACAAATGACAACCTCTAGCAAAATTTATTGACACCCAGCTTGGTTCAGGCACATTGTTGTTATGCTGCAGGTTTTCTGCCCTGCACCATTTATGCTCAGCAGGATTGCTGAGATGCATTTGTCACTCCTTCCCCTAAAGTATGGTTTGCAGCTGGATTGTTTGAACAAATGAACCCTCCAGACGATGACTGAACAGTCTTTCCTATTGCAAAGGCATTTAATTCTATAACCCATGTCTTAGGGATTTGTTTCTCATAAAAGAATATTGTTCTTTAACAATACTGTAGCATTTCCTCGCAGTTGAAATTGTTACCATTGGACACACGCTGAAAGTACACATCTTTTCACAAGAATGTCAGTTGAAAGGCAGGGATCTGGATAATCAAGAGAAATGCATAAGATTGAAAATCTGGTCTTACAGATCAAAATCAAAGCAATTTACTCACATCAGAAGGTTTGCTGATCCTTCATATTTCCTCAGTCTGTTCCTGTCCTTGTGTGTCTTCTCAACTGTATATTAGAGAAATGCCCCAAAGGTGTATACAAATGTGGTCTGCTTAAAAACTGTTCACAGATTGATGTTTTTTTTGCTTTGCAAGAGAAAAGATTTGCAAAAATAAGCATAGCCATTTAAGTATCTTCCTGTACTGGTTGTAACTTTCCTAAAATGTTTAGACATTCTCCTGTTTTATAATGCTACGATAATGTTGTAAGTGGCCCTTGCCCACCTCTACCACACATACAATAATGTAGCTACTCAAGAAAAGCCATCTGTTTTGAGCATTGCAACCACTCAGCCCCCATTCAGTTCAGAAACCTAATGAATTCAGGGCAATCGTACATCTGATCACCGCACTAGAAGGACAGATGGGCTCCCATTTCTTATTCTGATGTTATAATGAACTCTGAGGCGTCTGAAAAATATTGCAACTCCTTATATAGCAATATGAGTATTTTTAAAATAAATTTTTATTTTATTCAAAAAATCAAGGTAAAATCAAGCTCCAAAAAAGAGAAATTTTACAAAAACAAAATAGGCAAAACATTAAAACCAAAAGAAAAAATGTGCATTAATAAAAAGAAACATAGTTATTTCGAGTTTCTTAACTCTCTTCAGCCAGAACTTACCCTTCTGAGATTCGAACTTGGGCTGTCTGCATGTTAGGCAGTTGTATTAACCTCTAGGCCACAGGCTCCCTCTCACTTTGCCAGCAGTATCAGGGAGGGAAGAGATTTATATCGAGTGTTTCTTTTTAAATTGCACCCTGTAAACCCAAATATGGGAGAAAGAAATCTTTCTTTCTTTTACCTGTTTCAGCTCAACCCAGAGCCATCCGCAGGAACCAGTATATATATATATATATATGTTTTTAATTTAAATTGCTAACAAAGAATAAGGGAGAACTGGGATAGCTATTTCGAGTTTCTTAACTCTCTTCAGCCAGAACTTACCCTTCTGAGATTCGAACTTGGGCTGTCTGCATGTTAGGCAGTTGTATTAACCTCTAGGCCACAGGCTCCCTCTCACTTTGCCAGCAGTATCAGGGAGGGAAGAGATTTATATCGAGTGTTTCTTTTTAAATTGCACCCTGTAAACCCAAATATGGGAGAAAGAAATCTTTCTTTCTTTTACCTGTTTCAGCTCAACCCAGAGCCATCCGCAGGAACCAGTATATATATATATATGTTTTTAATTTAAATTGCTAACAAAGAATAAGGGAGAACTGGGATAGCTATTTCGAGTTTCTTAACTCTCTTCAGCCAGAACTTACCCTTCTGAGATTCGAACCTGGGCTGTCTGCATGTTAGGCAGTTGTATTAACCTCTAGGCCACAGGCTCCCTCTCACTTTGCCAGCAGTATCAGGGAGGGAAGAGATTTATATCGAGTGTTTCTTTTTAAATTGCACCCTGTAAACCCAAATATGGGAGAAAGAAATCTTTCTTTCTTTTACCTGTTTCAGCTCAACTGGTTCCTGCGGATGGCTCTGGGTTGAGGTGAAACAGGTAAAAGAAAGAAAGATTTCTTTCTCCCATATTTGGGTTTACAGGGTGCAATTTAAAAAGAAACACTCAATGTGTGTGTGTGTGTGTGTGTGTGTGTGTGTGTGTGTGTATGTATATGTATATGTAAAGCATCCAGACTTTGATCATTTGACCATGGGGCTGCTGCAACAGTGTAAGTGGGAAAAACGGTCATAATTCACTTTTTTCAGTATTGTAACTTTAAACGGTCACTAAACAAATGGTTGTAAGTCAAAGACTACCTGTAGGTACCATCAATTTGATCTGTCATCTGTCTACTATATCATAAAGGCAAAGTAGTTAACAGGTAAACCAACAACACAGTTAAACTTCAGAGCCCTCTTTTAACAATATATTATTGTGCTTAACTCATAGAAAATCTGCTAAAGCTTCTTATCTACCATAAATCTCCATAATTATTGTCTCTGATCTGTCTGGGATCAAATATCCTCATTTGATTCTGTAATAGTAAGATTTTGGTTAAGAACTTTTCCAATCATTGTGTCTTATTCAAGGCACAATTAACCCACATCATAAACCTCTGTTGTCAATCCAGTTTCCCCAAAATATCTAGTCCAAATTGTTTTCCAGCTATAGTGAGTCCATTTCTCAATCACTATCAATCTCCTTAAGGAAGTCCAGTTCATCACTCCTTAATTCTGTTAACTCCAAATTTGTAGAATCCATATCCCTGCACTTTACAAACCAAGTTCCTTCTCCTTTAAATCTGTCAGCAGCAATTTGTTTCATTCCATATTATAGGAAAACTTGTTTAAGTACATAACTAGTCTGAAAAACATCAAACGATAGAGGTGCTTTGCTTAGAGCTTAATTAGAAATTCAGTCTGAAAACACTTTATAGAAGAGGCTTGCAAATAAGTTTATAAACATTACTAGCACACATAAAATGGAATTGTACCTGTAACTAAGGGCATTATAATCAAATGCATTAGCATTACCACAGAGATCTGGAAAAACATGCAGCTGTTTTATCTTTTGCAAACAGATGCTGTGTTTGCAGCCCCAGATTCTCCAAAGCATTTGGACTTGAATCTGAATGTTGTACAGCCCTAATAATTCCTTGAAGCTATATTTGCAACCTGTCAACTTGATTCACGAACTTGAATGACTGATGCATAATAGGATAACTTGCATAGTAAGCAATGCTTGGTCAGTCCAATAGGCAGCAACAAGCAAATGTAGGAATAGAAATAAAAATGCTATTATGAATAAAACAGCATGTTTTTGGTCTTTGCTTATTTATTTTATTGTGTGTTTATGCATATAGACCTAATTTCTGAGCCATTTAATCTGACAGGAACTAGCACTACAAGTATCAGAAGAGGCATAATTCAGTTTGCAGGGTGCAGGTTTTATAGCTGCAAAGTGTTTTTATCTCCAGTTCAGGGACTTCAGATAGCAACAGCAGGGAAAAATTGTTCTGAAATTTCAAATCCTGCACAGGACTTCCAGTGAAGAAATGGCTGACAGAAGAACTAGTGACTGCCGCAGAATGAAAGAGTCAGCAAGGAGATAAAGTCTTTATAATATCTCTCTGGACAAGGAAAGGACTTGAGATTGCCCACAAGTGCTCCATACAGTTGCTCTTCTCAAAGAGACTGTAAGATAGCAGTCCACAGCAGGTTGGTACTTCTGGGAGATGAGGGAATAGACATCTTTGCTCAGACTTTAGGACAGTTTCAAAAAGACACTGGATTGCATACTTTTCTAATCACTTTCATGCTGCTTTTTAGTTATTAGGAACCTTTGGCTCAACAGGTTTTACAGCCCCTGGTCAGTTTCCTTTCCTGAGCAAAATAGCTGATGATTTGCCTTGAATTCTTAGCAAATGAAATTTTAAATAAAAGTTTCAGGACTTAAATTCTTTTTCTTTGGAATAAATTAATGAAAAGGAAAAAAAAATAGGTATATTGCTATCTCCGTAACTCTCAATGGACCTCTACTGATTAGGACCAAATCAGGGATCCCGAATCCCCTGTCTATGGACCGCCACCAGGCCACTGCATGCCAGCAACCGGGGCTCTGCATACAAGCAGGATGCAGGCAGCTCACAAAAACACGCCCCCCTCTGGTCCATGGAAAAACCTGTCTCCATGGAACCAGTCCCTGGTGCCCAAAAGTTGGGGTCCGCTGGATTATTTGACAAGGATATGGAAAGAAAAGATAATCTCTTGTATTTTAAGAGAAAGGGATAAGTGACTAAAAGTGTTTAGATGTGATAAAAGTGGAAGTCATTCCTTTATATATGTCTTTAGTGTATGCTCATTTCTTTTCTACTTTTTGTATTGTTTTTGTCTCCTGCACTTTTTTCTTTTTTGTTGTTTTAGTTTATATTAGTTTTTATCTTTTTAATTGTGATTTTTAATAAAATTACTATTAAAAAATGAGCTTCGACACCCTATGGATTGATTACCTTGGGGTAGATGCTTGAGACAAGATAGAATGTTACCCGCCGGACTATGAGTTAGCAGGAAAAAGTGCTTTCCAAGTCCTTTACATTCTCTGTGGAACACTGATTTTTAATTAAATGATATACAGAAGATTCTGTTACCAGAAAACTATAGAAAGAGCTATGCTGCATCAGTTCAAAGGACAGTTCCACAGAGCATTTAGTCAGTTAGCTGTCTGGGTAATAATCCCGTCTTACTGATATAAACTAGCGATTGGGCTTCAGTCCAGTTCTTTGTATAAGAAAAAAAAAAGGCTTTGTTACTCTGGGAAAAGGCAGTGATAAATAGAAATAATCGGAATCATTGTATATAAAAAAGTTGCTTTCTGAAAATATTGATGTTTTGTAATAACATCAGTGTTCCTGTGAATGGGCAAACCCCCTACAGCTATTTTATTTATTATTTATATGCCGCCCATCTCCCCTAGCACTCTAGGCATCTTACGATAGTAAAAAGATAAGTAGAAAAGCAGTTAATAATGTAAAACTATGCAGAAAGCCATGAACCAAGAGACAGATGGTACAGATATGAGGTCTTCGTAACCCCTTCAATCCCTTCCAGTGGTGAGCACCCATTAGTAAGAAGGAATGAGCTATCATATATGCATTTTCTGCATCATTCCAAGACCTTTCATTACTGCAGTGTTATCGTGCGTTGAACTGCCAAGTACTGAGAACACATACAGTGCAAATAAAAGGCTGTGTTGGCATTGTGAGCCATTTCTCACACATGCTGCACCAAGCATCTCAGTCCAAAACAAAAAGAAAAACAGTGGGGAGGATTTTGAATGGGAAGAAAAAAAGATGAATACACAAATACAACTGTCTGACAATCAAAAGAGTGGTGCGGGGTTCGTAAAACAGGGCAGCTGATACAGTTTGACTTTGTAACACATATCTGTGAGAGGAAAAGACGAGGGCTTATGAGGCATTCCGTATCTATATTTAATTCATTGTTTTAGTGGACAGTTCATTAGTAATCATATTATCATGCTTGAAGGGATGTTCTTCCAGAGGAAGCAAAAAGCAGTTTAAGGCTACATAAAATGGTTTTTGCGTTCGTGTCAGAAGCACCTAGGCGCTTCTCGGTTGCAAGGCGTAACCGGTGGCATCACCATTGTCCGGGGAACACCTTGTTGCGGGCTCGTTTCATGTCCCCATTAGTGTGCCCACTGAAGTAGTATCTATGTATCTACCTACTTGTGATTACTCGCTTTCAGACTGCTAGGAGCTGGACTGAATGATGGGAGCTCACCCTGCCACATAGCTGCATTGGGTCTCAAACGTGGGCTTGCTGATCATCAGCCTAATGTCCCAACCATGAGCCACCATGCTCCTAATAGTAGTAATAAAATACATCTCTCTGTGTATATATGGATGGAACTCATTTCGTTGGAGGACAATGTCACTGCATGAGGAAGTGTCCTAGTACGGGGATTGCCCAGCACCAGGGAGAGGTAGGCAGGGGGATTTACATGGAAGTCATCCAGTTGTTGTTTTGGGTTATTACAGTATTCCCAGGAGACTATGTACCCAACTTTAGCCAGTTTATTAAGTCTATTGTAACCCTTTGAGTCACATTAATCCCAATTCCACAGAAGTATTATCTCAATAAAGATGCAGTAAAAAAGATGATCAGCCTAGATCAGGGGGTAGGCAACCTTGGCTCTTTTATGACTCGTGCACTTCAACTCCCAGAATTCCTGAGCCAGCATAGGAGGTGGCTCAGGAATTCTGGGAGTTGAAGTCCACGAGTCATAAGAGAGCCAAGGTTGCCTACCCCTGGCCTAGATCATTTGTCTTTGGGTATGCAAGCAATGCTGATGTTTGCAGCATCAGAATCAATGTAACTTACAAGTAGAAGGTTTTCTCAGCCATTGCATCAAATGCCATTACTAAAAAAAAAAAAAAAAAAGTGGCTTAAATTTTATGCTGTAGTCTTTGGACGTAAGCAAAACCAATTTTCTACCCAAGCACGTTCAGTTGCTTGTAAATTCTAGTTCTGCTTATAAATATGTTATCTGTTGGTTTATTATTGTTGTTCGAATAGTTGCTTGATTGTATACACCCTGACTCTTTAATGCAGTATTTCTTAACCTTGGCAAGCTTAAGGTATGTGGACCAACTCCCAGAATTTTCCGATCAGCTGGCTGGCTGAGGAATTCTGGGAATTGAAGTCCACACAGCTTAAACTTGCCAAGGTTGAGAAACACCACTTTAACGAATCAGCTATGCCTATTGGACTTTGGCCAAGTGGATGATTAATTGCAGAAGTTATATTCAGATGTCTGAGAATGAAGCTAGTTAGAGCAGTGAACCTGAGAGAAAGGGGTCTGTTAGCAGTAGTCTCATATTCACTTTGGCAAGAAATAAAATCACTTTTTCTGCTTTATATAGACTCAGAAGCCTTTAAAAGGTGAAAAAAAATGCTGTTGTTTTTTTTAATTAAGATAAGAAAGTAATGTTTCTGCTGCTCCTCTAGTTTTTAAAGTTGCATGTCAGCATTTTCAAAATTTATGATGGGATCTCTGGCCAGGAATCTCATAACTGCCTTTTCTGCTTTATGAGTTTAAATATTTATGTTGAAGTGATATTATATTTATAGCAGAACCTTGACATCCTTTTCCCTTTTAAAAATCAGCTTAGAAATCTCTTAAAATTTTATGGCTTAAATAAAATGAATAAGGCCACCAGTTTGCCTGGTAAATGTATTTGTAATCTGCAATTCATCAAGATGAGACATGCCTATCTCTTCCTTAAAGTCTTTCTGGCTGACAATAGATTTGCACTCAACTTCTTAATTACAACAACTGTTCAGATTAATAAGCTGAAACAATATGGCATCATAGGAAATTCCCCTTAGGCCAGGGGTTCTCAACCTTGGCAACTTTAAGACTTGTGGACTTCAACTCCCAGAATTCCTCAGCCAGCTTTGCTGGCTGAGGAATTCTGGGAATTGAAGTCCACAAGTCTTAAAGTTGCCAAGGTTGAGAACCCCTGCCTTAGGCAGAGAGGTCTTTGTGCCTTCTCATTTCATACAGAAATCCCAATAGCGGTGGGCACCCATTGTGAGAAAAAAATTTAAGACTTCCAAATACAAAATTATTAGTGCTTTGTTCTCATGGAAAAGTGTGATACACGCATAAGTAGTTTAAGTGTATCAAATGAATAAAATGAATAAACAAATTAGTAAAAAATAATAGCATTTTTTGGGGTGGGGGGTAAACTCTAACCTGTGGATAAGTTCAAACATCCATTAGTTTTGTCATGGCCAAACTGCATGAAATCTGGAATAGGTGGTTTTAATAAATGGTGTCATCTTGTAATTTGTGCAAAAGACGGTTACTGTTTTGCCGCTAAAATACATGACCCAAATATCTGATGTAGTTGTTTTTTGTAGCAAGTAGTTTAAAAAAAAAGAAGACTATTTTAGTGCTTTTTTAATTAGTAACAAAAAGAAGGAAACACAGAGGGGGGAAAAGGAACATACAAAAAGTGGTTTAACAAAAAAAAAGTGAAATAAATCAGAAAAAGAAAACAGTATGTTGTAACGGTAGCAACAATTGTAGCCTTTGCAAGCTGATCATCCAGTTTTGGTCTCAGAAAGTCCTTGAGGGTCATCCGCATACAATGAAAACACTGCAACTGTGGGAAACATAAGGAGCTATTTCAGTACAGCTAGTTCTTGGTTAACAAGAGCACTAGGGACTGGAAACTCGGTCACTAAGCAATGCAGTCATAAAGTGTGACATCAGGGGATCACACCAGCTTACAATGGCAGTTCCAGCAGTTCTACTTGCCATTGTCAAGTGAAAAAAAATGCATAGTTGTTGTGTGCAATTATCATGTGATTGTCATCTGCTACCTCCTACCAGCTCCCCGACTGACTTTGCTTGTTGGAAGCTGATAGCGAAGCTTGCAAATGGCAATCAGACCATGAGATACTGCATTGATCATAATTGTAAATTGGTTGCCAAGCACCACATACAACTGTGTGACTGCGGGGAGACTGCTACAGCCACAACTTACGAATGTCATTAATTTTTATTGTATTGTTATTGTAAGCCGCCCTGGGTCCTAGGAGAAGGGCGGCATAAAAGTTTAAATAAATAAATAAATAAATAAATAAATAAATAAATAAACTTCAAGGGGTGGCCATTGGTCTCTTTGTTCAGTGCCATTGTAACTAAACCGTCATTGAATGAATGGTCATTAAGTGAGGAACACCTCTAATCTAAAGTATCATGTAGGAATGACAAGTACATAGATGAACTGAGCATTAGCTAGATTCAGGGTAGAGCTGACCCAGGAATTCTGGAAGATGAAGTCCACGAGTCATAAAAGAGCCAAGGTTGCCTACCCCTGAACAATGACATTAGCGATTTGTCAGTGACAAAATGAGGGGAGAGGTTTAAAGTCAAAAGCAAGTAAGCAGCTCAGCTTGGAGGCAAAAGCCTAGCACAACCTTCCTTTAATTTATTTTTAAAAAATTACAATTACAAAAAATAATTACTACAAACTAAAAATAGAAGAATAAAAAAGAAAAAATAGTGAAGAAATGAAAAAAAATGGAAAAGAAAAAGGAATATAGTAAAGAAAAATAAAAGAAATATATAAAGAAATGACTTCCCCCATTATTACAAATATAAATGATTTTAGTAATGTGCATCACCTCTTAAAATACAACAAATTCTCTTCCCGTATCTCATCTCTTTAATCAAAGCATTAAAGCTTCATTGTTTCAGTCCTTATCAGCAAAAGTCCATTAAAGGTTTCTAGAGATAATAACATACCTATTTTAACCTTAATCAGATAAGCCTACTTTATATTTCTTCCTTTTATTTTTAACAATCGTGATCTTTAGTCTTTTAAATAAAAGAACTTGATTTCTTTACATGTTTTGGTCTCTTATAAAATTCTTCAAAACTTTAAAAAAAACTCTTTTGTAAATCCAATATATAAAAATTATCCAGGTAAGTTATTTGACTTGTTATTTGCATATCCCTTTTAATTATAAAAAGATTAGCCAGTTTATTTTGTATATCCATGGTAGCCTCTTTTCTTGTAAGGAGCAACAGGTGGAAACTAATCAAGGAGAGAAGCAACCTAGAACTAAGGAGAAACTTCCTGACAGTGAGAACAATTAACCAGTGGAACAACCTGCCTCCAGAAGCGGTGAATGCGCCAACACTGGAAGTTTTTAAGAAGAGACTGGACAGCCTTTGTCCGAAATGGTATAGGGCACTGGTTTTCAGGTTGAGACCCCACTTGCGCCGCCCATGCGGTGCGCGCGTGTCGGAAAAAAAAATAAAAAAAAATGGCGGACTGCAACGGGCCGATCCGCACATGCACGGCGCGCGCGTGACGGGCCGATCTGCGCATGCGTGGTGCGCGCGACGAAAAAAATAAATAAATAAACCCCGCGAAACCGTCGTTCGACCCCAAATGGGGTCGCGACCCATAGGTTGAGAACCGCTGGTATAGGGTTTCCTGCCTAAGCAGGGAGTTGGACTAGATGACCTCCAAGGTCCCTTCCAACTTTACTACTACTACTACTACTACTACTACTATTATTATTATTATTATTATTATTATTACCGGTCATTTTTAAATTTACTTTCTGAGCAGTCTCAATCTTCTCAGGTAAAAAGTGTCCCTCTTCCACAACTTCTTTTAAACACTATAATGACAGACACTCTTAAAATTAATGTCTAGTCCATTGTTCAAAAATATCCTTCAATAAAATATTTTGCTCAGTTCCATATTAGAAAGTCAAATTTAAGTGTTCTTCTTTAATTGTAATATTTAATTCCTTCTGGTTCCCTCTAGTATTCAGCCATCAAAGTCTCATCCTTTGAGGCCTTTTTATTAAGAGAATTTTTAAAAAAGTATTTTCCCATGGGAAGTATTTTTATAATTAATTCCAAAATCTTACTTCAAATCCTTCTCGATCCTTAGTCCATTTGTAATTTTCCAATATCAAGATTCAAATCACCCTTTTTGCTGTTTATTTCAAAAGAAAAAGAATACAAGAAACTTGTATTTAAAATTTCTTTTGCTAAGGAGTAAAGGCAAATCACCAGGTGCTATAAAATTTGTTGAGCCAGATATTCCTATTAACTGAAAAGCAGTTAACAAGCAATTTCTGAAAGTAATTACGAAAAAGTATGTGAAATGTCCTTAAAGGCACCAATCATGGTGTGAGTGAGATGACTATTCCCTCATCTCCCAGTTCTCTAAACCAGGGCTTTTTAACCTTTTTACTGATTGTACCACTTTTAGGATATGGCAATATTCGAGTACCACCTAGCAAGGTGTCAAAAACTTGATGACCAAAAAAAAAAAAACCTGTTCAAAGTTGCAATTGCACTGAAATGACTTACGGCCATTTTTCACACTTATGACCATTGCAACATGCCCAGGGTCATGTGATTTATATTTGGATGCTTGGCAACTGATTCATATTTATAATGGTCACAGTGTTCCAGGGTCATGTGATCCTCTTCTGCAACCTTTTGACAAGCAAAGTTAATGGCAGAGCTGTTGGTGGCCAAGTGCTAAGGCGGGACTTTCTTTCCTCCCTCCCTCCCTTCCCTGCCTCCCTTTTTCTCATTCCCATCTCCTTCTGAAGGAAGAATTTGACCCCACCCCATATTTTCCCTCTTCCATATATTGATTAAACAAGGAAAGGCCTCCAGAGACAGAAAAGACAAGCTGCTGAGTGAACTAGCTTAAAAAGGCACATTCCCCTTTAAGAATTAGCTACTGGCTAGAAAGGAAAGTAAGGAGTGCAGCTGGCACTTAAGGAAGAAAAAAAAATGTAAGTACTGGTTGCCAGCTAAGGCAACCATTCATAAGTAAAGGAATGCTATAGGCAAAATCCATTCAGGAGAAAAATACTTCAAAATCCCTTGCAGCAAAACTTACAGCTAACAACAGCAGAGCAATAGAAGCTAACACCATCAGCCAAATAGAAATTGCCAAACACTCTTTAAGAACACACAGCCCTCATTGCACAAATCCCAGAACTTCAAAGTCACAAAAGCACATAAGAATTGGTTATATATAAGAATGATATGTTCCATTATACAGCAAGCTGCCCTGCCAATGGATGAAGTTTGAAATAGCATAGAGACAGGCAGTTTTATTGAATATTGACACAAACCCTTCATTCCAAGAGGAATAGAAATAAGAGGGGATGCTTGGGCGGTACCTCTGGACCACATTTGGATGGGGTAGATTAAGGAGTGAAGGTGAAGGTAAGTAGGTAGGAAGGAGAGGAGGGAGGAGAGTGAAGGAGTGAGAGAGAGGGTGGGGGGATGGTAGTAGGTAGGGAGGAAGAAAGAGAGGGATGTGGTGAAGGAGGTGCTGCCGAGCAATACCCATAGTCATATTACGTACTTTATAAGAATGTATGTTTTGTTTTTTATGGGAGAAAGTTGTAAAAGATTGTATTAGTTGAGTGGTATTTTATTTATTCTTTTTTCTTGTTTATTATAAAATTAATAAAACTTTTTTTTTTAAAAAAGAATCCTTCCACTCTCCATCTCCTTCCCTCCGTGCCTCACCTCCAACCATTGCTCATTCCTCTTGGAGGGCAACCCCTCCCCCACTGCATTTGTTGCCTGTTTGCTGCTGCCAGCACAGGTGGCTGCCACAGCAGTTGTAGATTGGCTCATGGCCAGCCTGCTTGATCTCCTCTCCCCCCCTCCCCCCTCCTCCTTCTTCTTCTTTCCCTTCGGTGCAGCTGACTCTGCCTCCTCCCAAGACTGCTGCTTTTTTTTCTCTCTCCCTCTCCTGCCCAAACTGCCTCCTTTTAAAGAATCTCCAGTCTACAACCCCGCTCCTCCTTTCTCATGGGGGAGGGTGAGCCAGAAGTGAGCCTGGGGCCTTTGCAGCTCCAGAGGACTCTCACTGTAAGTCCTTGCCTGTGCTGGCTCTTTACCTCCCCCACTACACTTGGCTAGGCAGGGCTGCATAACACCTGCCACTCATTAATGTACCACAAGTGGTACGTGTACCACCGGTTGAAAAGCCCTGCTCTAAACCCATCAGAAACCACTGTCTTGCGGTCTCCTTGCAAGAAGCAACTGTATGGAGTATTTGTGGGTGATTTCAAGTCATCTTGTCCAGAGCGGAGTTATGAAGAGCCAATTTACTCACTGGCTTACTATGGTTGTCCACTCCATTTTTAGCGGAGCCATCTTCTTAATTTTTTAAACTTATATTCATTTACGTAACCAAATGTGTGTTTGGGAATTCAGATTCTTCTGTAACCTATTTTGTTGTTTAAGCTAAGTGCTCTGCTCCAGTTGACAAGATACATAATTAGCCACATGAACATAAAAGTAGGTCTTTGAGCCTTGGGCTCCAGGCTTTGCTTCTGGAGAACATCAACTGTGGAATTCCATTCCTTCTGAGGCGAGCAGCTCTGAAATTCTTTCTTTTACAGTTCCTTAGCATGAAAAAAGCGTTGATAGCAATAGTAATAGCACTTAGACTTACATACTGTTCCACAGTGCTTTATACACTCTCTGAGCAGTTGACAATGTTAGCATATTGTCCCCAACAATCTGGATACTCAATTTACCAACTTTAGAAGAATGGAAGGCTGAGTCAACCTTGAGCCAGTCAAAATCAAACTCCTACCAGTGGGCAGAGTTAGCCTGCAATACTGCATCCTAACCACTGCGCCACTATGGCTCTTGATTCTGAGAAAGAGCCATTAATGCAAACTAACTGGAGAGAATAACATGATACAGAGGTTCCTAATTTATGTATATAACAATAGCAATAGTACTTAGATTTATATACTGCTTCATAGTGCTTTACAGCCATCTCTAAGTGGTTTACAGAGTCAGCATTTTACCCCCCCCCAACAATCTGGCTCCTCATTTTATCAACCAAGGAAGGAAGGAAGGAAGGAAGGAAGGAAGGAAGGAAGGAAGGAAGGCTGAGTTATGGAGAATCGAACAGCTGACAGTCAGCATTATTAGCCTGCAATACTGCTTTCTAACCACTGTGCCGCCACCACGGCTCTTATATGACTGGATATGTAATTTGCCATCAATTACTCATGAATTTTTTACAGGTTACCAGCAGAAGATAACTATGCAAAACTGAAATGGCAGAAGCGTGCCTGAAACTGCACATTGCATTGAAATATTATCTCAACTTATAGGAATGATGGCATCAGTTTCAGCAATGGCAGGTTAACCCTGTAAAACATTTTAGTATTGCAGACAGCTATGTGTACAAGGCATCGGCAACTATGATAATTATGCCCTAATCCTATCTGGAGCATTAGTGAGGATCATGAAGTATTTAAGAATGTGAGGTGATTTCTTTGCCAGCATAGTAAATATTAGATCTCTGAGCTGAAAGCAATCAAATGTTCCCTTGGCTCACAGTAGTTGTGCTGAGAGGAATAATGTGTTCTTTTGACTTGTTCTATATGAGACCATCCCAGCCCTCAGCAGAATTGTGGCTGTCTTAGAATTTTCCAGCTCAATAGACTGTTTTTTTACAACTAGATGAAATAGAGCCAAATTAAAGCAATAATCATAGATGCTTACAAAATCTTGTTAGTTAATCTAGAATAGCTTACTACCTTATTTGTCCGGGTTAATTACTTCTTAAAGCAGTGCCTCTCAAAGTTTTTTTTCATTATCGAAAATCGATTATCCGAAAGCTCCATTTATCGCTTATCAGAAAATTCTTCTTTAAATATCCCTCTTGTGATTGCATCATGAGTTTGGGTGCCGTTCCCTAAGGAAAAATTACTTTTATCCAATTTTGGATAATTTATTCAGGTTTGGAAAGCACTGCCTTAAAGCATAACTTTAGTACTTAATATCATACTCAGTATGTTTCAAGACCATTCTGTGATTTTGGGGGGTGAGATCTGGAGTTACAGAAATGAGTTAGTTACATTCTGGGCTACTCAAATGTAATTCCTTGCATCTCAGATTACCCCAGATCCCATGCCATTTTTATCATCTGGCATGGGAAATTGTACCATGTGCCTTTTGGGTTTGAATCCCCCCCCCCAAAAAAGAGGGAATTGGCAAAAAATATTAGAACGCTGAGAGGATGAAATGGGCCAAAGTTCAGAGTAATCAGTACAGAGGTCTCCCATTTTGCTTTACGCAAGAGTGGGGTGGAATTTATAGGAATTTAAAGGGTTACAAGGACATGAAGCCTCCCAAATTTTGTACAGAAGACAGTCCTGAGGTTTTTCATAGAAAATGATTGCTGTCATTTGAGAAATGTATACATCATAAAATTTAACTTTATTGTCCAGTTGATGAGGAGAAGCAGCTTGAGGATGGTTTATAGAATTCCAAAGCTTCCAAGTTAATTTTTTGTTTCATTTCCTTTTAAAGTGCCTTGCTACCTGGGAGTCCTTCTTGACCACTCAAACTGCAGCAGACATTACCTTGGAAGAAGAATCTGAAGAGCAGTCTTGATCAAGGCATCCTCCTGTGAATTGTTCTTCACCAAAGAATTACTTTATATTTGAGATGAAATTCATTTATTGTGTAGAGATATTAAGATTCAAGAGAGGGAGAGTAAGCTTGTTGATATATCAGGTATTCCATTATCCTGGACTTTATTTGAATCATGGTTTGTGTATGTATTTTTGGGTAGTAGCGGAAGAAAGAGAGAGGCCCAGTTCTGATGTAACATTAACCTCATTTAATACTGTGGGGACAAGTTTAGAATTGTAAAGCATGCACTCCTGCCTTCTCTTCCTTTTGATGGAAGTACAGTAACATTAGATTTTTTTTCCCTTCAGTTTTTACATTAACTGTAGCTTAATTCTAAACCCAAACCAACAATGAGAAACAAGTCTGTTTCTTGAGACAGTGAGTTTCAGTGAATTTAGTTTTACTTAAGTCTATTCAAAATAAACTCAGAGAAAGAAATGAGAGGGAGACATTGTTTTTTCTTGTAACATTAAACTGCAATAGTAACACCTTACAATTAGGATTTAGCACCAAACTATAGGTTATAACACTTTCTTATAATACTTAACCATGGGTACATCCAAACTGGGCCACTGAGGTGAGAATATGGTTGCTAGCATTTTTCTGGAGATATTTTGTTTTTTTAATACTGTGCAGTTTGAATATAAAATATTTTAAATATGCATTTTAATAATAAAAAAGTTTATTAGGAATTCATTCATTATTATTTATTCTTATAGCTAAGTTCTAACCTGGACATTTTTGAAGTTTCATAATAACATTCAAATGAGCTCTTTTATTAGTAATGCATTAGAGTGACAATGAAATACTCACTGCTGGAAAGAATATGGAAGCTATGAAATGCAGTTTCTACTCCAATTAGTCTGACACATCTGACACCAGGAAATGTATTTCTTAAAGTAGTAAAAAAATTGGCTTCCTGACAGATGTTTATTTAAAGAGCCATTTTTATGTCACAGATACAGAGTTGTTCTTTTCAAAGAATACCTTGTTCTCTTTTTAAAAGATATTAGTTTATTTTTATTATTATTTCTTTTATCAGTAAGTGATAGTTTTCATTGATTCAGTAGTAAAATATTGGGTTGAAAATACATGAATACTTCAGTAATATAAGTAGTTGTTTATCTTTAGTAAATTACCAATCTATCTTTGCACTAACAGAATAGAGAAGGACAATCAGTAGTGGAAGATCTGCCAGATCCAAAATGAATGAAAAAGGAACCGTTTTCATTTTCCCTATCTTCTCTATGATTTCCCATACTTCCAAGATTCATTCAAGTAACTCCATTCTCTCTAATGGATGGAAATTAATCTTTACTCCTTCCAAGGTTGGTATAGGTTTGCTATAGCATACTGAGAGAATGAGAATACTTTGACAGATGTAAAGCCTTTATTTTATTTTATTTTTATGTATTTATTTATTCAATTTATATGCCACCCATCTTACCTAGAGGTGATTACTCCTGATTCTATTTCAACTTGCACAAATAAGGCCACCCACCTGGCCCCCATTTTGTTTTTATAGTATTGTTAGGTTGTTGAAATTTCTTTAGTAGCAACAAAATCAGTTGTTTTTCAAATCAGGTGGCTTCCTTAAGGGTAGATCTCTCTCATCCTATGGGTCCTGGAAGTCCTTCAAATGAACATAAGATATTCATTCATTCTGAAAGTAATTTAATCTTTTGACAGCCTTATTAATAACCTCAATTTTTCAAGGTTGAATAAGGTTGATAACCTTATAAAGACTCCTACACTTAAAACTCCTTGAAGCCAATTGCCCTAAACAAGATTGGAGAACTTGCTGTCCTCTAACAGTGGCTAAATTATATTTTACATGAGTATCAACTAGAGGAGCTAAGGGATGGTATTGTAATTCAGCAATTGCTGGAGGACCACATATTTCCAAACCCAGAGCTAGAGGCCTAGTCCTACAACAGGTGGATCTGAAAACTTTCCTATGTGGTACAGACTTGCTGTGTAGTTTTTCAGGATAGCTTAAGACTCTTGTGAAAGCCAAACCAATATATTTCTTCAATCTTCTTTCTGCATTTTTCTTATTCACAGTTTTCCTTCCCTTATTCAATCAAGCCATAAATTAAAAAAAATAAAATGTCATTCGTCACCCATAAAGATAAACCTCTGTCCATTCTTTAATCTCCTTTGTCCTAATATTCCTGTATAACTACTAATAATAGTCATAAAGTTAAGATAAACCAAGGGAAAGAGGAAACAAAGCTGCACACATTTCTGTCTTTCTTACGTCAACCTGCCCTTGGTTCATTAACCATGATGGAGATTCGAAGGCTTATCTAAGGCTTAGCCCCTCATTGGAACCCAAAGTACTCACCATTTAGGATTAGTAGAAATCAGAACTAAACTCATGTCAGTTCTTGGTTTTAAATTCTGGTTCCTGCATATGGAGAATAACAGCTACTCCAGGTTTAGACAAAACACTGAATCTCAAATAAGGCTCCTATGTTGTGTTAATGAGCAATGTGTAAAGGAAATGATATGCCAATGTACATATACTACTACTCTGGCTTACCAGATAGTAATGAGCTTTTCTTCATTGGAAGACTTGCCAAAGAAGCTAGATAGCCATCTGTCAAGAGTGTTATGACTCGGGAGTTCATTCAAAGCAGAGAATTGACCTAAATGGTCTTATCATAGTCACTCCAGCTGTATGATTTTACGTTGAAATTGCTTTGTAGCAATGGGGATGGTATTAACAATTTCTGCAACATGTAGAAAGTTGGAATATGGTAACACATATTTCAACCCAGCTTGCCGCTAGAGAAGTTGGAAAGCAGGACATTTTTATCTCTCTCCCTGGGAACCTAAGTATGAACCTAATTCTGTTTCATAATAGTAGTTAGCACTCCAGTATGGAAGCAGCCATGGCACAGATGGTGATGTTTGGCTGCAAGAATACCACCCACGTCCACATTTATTTTAAAATTATATTTTGAATTATGAATGGAATTTATCAGGTACAATTACAGCAAAATGCAGTACAAAAGCAATGCTTAAATAAACACCTATAGCATGGATCTATGCCAGGGGTCTTCAAACTTGGCCCTTTTATTATTATTATTATTATTATTATTATTATTATTATTATTATTTATTAAATTTCTATATCGCCCCTCTCCCGAAGGACTCGGGGCGGTTTACAGCCTTAAAATTTAAAAACATATAAATGTACAAAATTAAAATATTTAAAAATAAATTAAACAAATTAGGCCATAAAATCTATAAAACCCAATATATACAAATCCTAAAATCCTAAAAATTACAAAAATCCTAAAAATTGCACAATCCCCCTAAAACATTTTCACCCGGTTGGAGCCGGAGCTTCTATGCCAGGCTGGCCTGTTGAAAAAGGAAAGTTTTCAGTTCCCGATGGAAGTCCGTCATCGTACGGAGTTCGGGGGGGAGCTCGTTCCAAAACGTTGGAGCTCCCACAGAGAAGGCTCTTCCCCCTGGGGGTCGCCAGTTAACATTGTCTGGCCGACGGCACCCTGAGGAGGCCCTCTCTGTGGGAGCGTACCGGACGGCGGGAGGTATTTGCTAGCAGTAAGCGGTCCTGTAAGTATCCGGGTCCGATGCCATGGAGCGCTTTAAAGGTGGTCACTAACACCTTGAACCGCACCCGGAAGACCACCGGCAACCAGTGCAGCTCGCGCAGGAGCGGTGTTACATGGGAGCGCCACGACGCTCCTGTCACTACCCGCGCGGCCGCATTCTGGGCCAGCTGAAGCCTCCAGGTGCACCTCAAGGGGAGCCCCATGTAGAGAGCATTACAGTAGTCCAGCCTGGAAGTGACGAAGGCATGAGTAACTGTGCATAGCGAGTCCCGGTCTAGGAAGGGACGCAACTGGCATACCAGGCGAACCTGATAGAACATCCTCCCGGCCTCGGCCGCCAGATGGTCCTCTAAAGATAGCCGTGAATCCAGGAGGACTCCCAAATTGCGAACCCTTTCCACGGGAGCCACTGTTTCGCCCCCAACAGACAACAAAGGAGTCAATTGACTAAACCGGGACGACGGTAGCCACAGCCACTCGGTCTTGGAAGGGTTGAGCTTGAGCCCGTTCTTCCCCATCCAGACCCGCACGGCCTCCAGGCATTGGGTCAGCACGGCAAGAGCATCGTTGGGGTGGTTCGGCGTGGAAATGTACAGCTGAGTATCATCAGCGTACAGATGGTACTCCACACCAAAACCACGGATGATCTCACCCAGCGGTTTTACATAAATGTTGAACAGTAGGGGCGAGAGGACCGACCCCTGAGGTACCCCACATACAAGGGGTCTCGGGGTCGACCTCTGACCCCCTGTCAACACAGACTGCATCCGGCCGGAGAGGAAGGAGGCGAACCACCGCAAAACAGTGCCCCCTATACCTAACCCCTCCAACCGTTGCAGCATGATACCATGATCGATGGTATCAAAAGCCGCCGAGAGGTCCAATAGCACCAGAGCAGAGGAACAACCTCTGTCCCGGGCCCGCCAGAGGTCATCCACCAACGCGACCAATGCTGTTTCCGTGCTGTAGCCAGGCCTGAAGCCCGACTGGTGTGGATCCAAGTATAACGATTCCTCCAGGTGTCGTGGGAACTGTCTGGCAACCACGCTCTCGACAACCTTCGCAAGAAAGCGAAGGTTGGAGACAGGACGATAATTTGATAAAACAGCTGGATCCAGGGTAGGCTTCTTAAGGAGGGGCCTCACTACCGCCTCTTTCAAGGCGGCAGGGAAGACACCCTCACTTAAAGAAGCATTAATAATTACCTGGAACCAGCCTCGTACCACCTCCCGGGATGCCAGCACCAGCCAGGAGGGGCACGGGTCCAATGAACAAGTGGTCGCCCTAAGTCCCCCAAACAACCTGTCCACGTCCTCGGAAGTCATGGGGTCAAACTCAGCCCAGATAACAGTCTCAAGACCGGACTCCGTCTCTCCCACCGGACACACCCAGTTGAAATCAAAGCCTTCCCGTATCTGAGCGATTTTAGCATGCAGATATTTTCCGAAATCCTCAGCTCTACCCTCTAAGGGGTCTCCTCTCACCTCCTGATGAAGGAGGGAGCGGGTCACCCTAAACAAGGAGGCTAGGCGGTTATCTGATGACGCGATAAGAGCAGTGAAGTAAGAACACTTCTCTGCTTTTATCGCCGCTAGGTAGGACCTAATATGGTCTCTTACCAGTGTTCGGTCAGATTCGGCAAGGCTTGATCTCCAACTGCTCTCTAGGCGTCTTTTCCGGCGTTTCATCTCTCTCAGCCCCTCATTATACCAAGGGGCCGATCGAGACGCATGCCGAATCAGAGGCCGCAAAGGCACGACCCGGTCTAGAGCGCTGGCCGCAGCCCTATCCCAGGCTGCCGACAGCTCCTCGACCGAGTCGTGTATCCGAACCTCAGGAATTGGCCCAAGCTCTGCCTGGAATCGCTCGGGCTCCATCAGCCGCCTGGGACGGTACCATCTCACCGGTTCCGCCTCCCTGCGGTGGGGTGCAACGGTCAGAAAGTCCAGGCGTAGGAGAGAGTGATCAGACCATGACAGGGGTTCAATGACTATATCCCCTATATTCTGACCACTCAGCCACTGTCCAGAGACAAAAACCAGGTCAAGCGTGTTCCCCCCTGTGTGTGGGGGGCCTTGAATTACCTGGGCCAGGTCCATGGCTGTCATGGAAGCCATGAACTCCCGAGCCTCACCGGACACCCCGCCCACGGACGGCAGGTTGAAGTCACCCATAACTATCAGCCTAGGGACCTCAACCACCACCGCGGCGATAACGTCCAGGAGCTTGGCCAGGGAGGTTGATACGTGGCAGGGAGCCAAGTACGTAATCAACACCGCCCTCGGGCCCCCAAGGTCCCACTTCACCAGGAGGGATTCACAGCCCGCCATCTGAGGAACAGTGACCTCCCTCGGCCTAAAATCTTCCCTAATCACGACCGCCACTCCTCCACCCCTGCCCTGGGCTCTCGGCTGGTGGAATGCAAGGAAACCCGGTGGGCACATTTCCACCAGAGGGACACCGCCCTCTGGTCCCAACCAGGTCTCTGTTATACCCGCCAGATCTGCTCCCCCCTCTAAAATTAAATCTTGAATGAGGGGGGCCTTATTTACCACAGACCTGGCATTGCACAGCACCAGCCTACAGCCAGGGCCCTGTGGTTCTGGATAACCCCGAGAACCGGTTGAGCCTTGGGGGTCGGAGCACACAACCACTCGTAAACAGTGGGTGCGCACTCCCTTATTATGATACGGCCCCCTGCTCCCGCTATACCTGCCCCTCCCGCTTACGGTACTAATAGGAACTACATTAGCCTTAATCAACCCCCCATCCGCACCCTCAGGACTCCGTCCCCTTCCGTTGCCTGGCCTGTCTTCTTGCTCACCTCCAACAATTCCTTCTCCCACCCTAGACACCCCTTCCCCATCCCTTCCCTCCCTTAAAACTTTCATTAAAAACTTGTTTAAAAAACCCAAAGCCCCTTATTTAATACATGCCATCTCTCAGGACTCCAAAGTCCGTCCTCGAGATAGGCCCTTGGTAAAACAGAGGGCCATGATTGCGAGAGAGGGGAATCTCGCAATGCAAGAAGGGTCCTTCTCGAGTACGCAGCCAGTCAGATAAAGTGCATCGATGGGGTCTGGCTAGAGAGCCAGGCAGTCCAATCTCAACGACGTTGCTTCCCTCACCTCCAGGTCCATGCTGCTCCCTCAACACCTGCGGTTCTCTGCAGTCCTCCCAAACTACCAACTTGCATGATGGTGGGGGGGAGCGCCAAACTCTTCCTTTTGCAGCGATCTCCCAACGCCAACGCTGACGCCTCTCAGCTACCTTCCCAGCCATTCACTCATGTGGTAGTAGGGAGGGAGGAAGGGGCCAAGCTGTTCCCTTTCACAGTGGCCTCCCAAAGCCAGAAGCCTCTCAGCAGTCCCTTCGCAGATCGTCCCTCACATAATGGGAGGCAGGGGGAGGGGAGGGGGCCGTCGCTAAACTCCTCTCTTTTCAGGCTCCTCGCATGATGGTGGGGGGGGGCGCCAAACTCTTCCAGCGCCAACGCCTCTCAGCTACCTTCCCAGCCATTCACTCATGTGGTAGTAGGGAGGGAGGAAGGGGCCAAGCTGTTCCCTTTCACGGTGGCCTCCCAAAGCCAAAAGCCTCTCAACAGTCCCTTCGTCTGCTCGCATAATGGGAGGGAGGGGGAGGGGAGGGAGCCGCTGCTAAACTCCTCTCTTCCGCGGCGGCCTCCCACCCAGACTCCCTGCAGGCTCCTCACCTCATCGCAGGCCGCGGGCCGAAGGGGGGGGTACGCTGTTAACATCACCCAACATATGCTGTTATCATCCAGATTTGTCCATTCTCGGCAGGGAGGGAGTCAGCAGACATGTCTCTGAAAGGCTAAGATATTCCGCTGCCAAAATCCCCGGGGTCCCAGATGTTTCTCGACCCCTGGGGGGGTCTCTAGCTATTTCCCATCAGAAGCCCGGCTGCTCCTACAGGAAAGCGTCCTCCATCTTGCGCATGCAACCCCGACTTTTATGACTTGTGGACTTCAACTCCCAGAATTCCTCAGCCAGGCAATGCCTGGGAGTTGAAGTACACAAGTCATAAAAGGGCCAGGTTTGAAGACCCCTGATCTATGCAGTTCCATAAGCCATTATTTGCTTAATTGTTTGATGAATAAACCACAATTAATCAGATCCACAGCATACATTAAAACGAGCCATTGTTTACAAACGACATCGGCTGAATTCCCAGCTAAAATCAAAGTAGTCACATTATCGCTTAGGCCTCTTCAAAAGACACACTTGACTAAGTCCTGAGGAAGGTTAGCAGGTCATAGGGCTAAGTCCAGCCAATTAGGAGTATTAGATTTAGTGCTAAAACCAGACCCACCATTTGTCTGGAAATAGTGTAGAAAAAAACTGCATAGGGGATTAAGCAGTCCTTACATTTTCTAAGTTTGAGGGAACATTTATTTAGTAAACAAATTTACTATGTAACCAGTATTACATGGAATGATGAAAAGAGTCTTACTTAATCTGGTCCCGTGCTTTAAATGTGACAACCACATTTTAAATTGTACTGGGAGACAACAGTGGCGTTATATGGGTGTACTGTGTATTCTGGATGAGTTGAAACTTCCAAATGCTTTTCAGGAGCAGCCCCATGTAAAGTGCATTGCAGTAATCCAGGTGGTAAGCATCAGGCATGAGCGGACTTGAGCAACTGTTTCTATCTAGGAAAGGGTATAACAAGCGCAGATGGTGGATTTGGGCAAAAGCATTCTTTTTCACAGCTGCCACTTGTCCCTTAAGCAGGAATGACCACTCCTGGTGATTTCAAGTAGATGTGGAATAGAAGTGGGAGAAAATCAAGGATGCAGTACCCTGGAGAGCAGAGGCTGGAGACTAGATGGCTTTTCCCTTATCCACACCAATCCATACAGTGGATTGTCTATGACCACTTGCTTCCCTACTGTTTTCCACTCTCCTATGCTCCCAAAAACTATATTTCGTAGCACCAACCTCAATTGTGCCACCAATTATCTTTTGTTGCTAATCCAAAAAGACATGTGATTCAGGCAGTGGCTGAGAACACTAAACATCCATCCATTTTATGTCATACACTACAGCAGGGGTGTCAAACTGCCAGCCCGTGGGCCGGACATGTCACATGGAAGCTGCGCCCAACCCCATTACCGGCAATGGCAAAACTGGCCTGATACGTTGCTCAACGTCACATGACATCGCAAGTTTGACATGCCTACACTACAGCATTGGGAGACATCGGGGAGAAGGAAAGGATAGCTTATTCAACCAACCTAGAGTTAAAACTGGAAGAAGGTCAGTTGTAAGTCTAGGTTGGTTGCACACGTCAGTAGAACAGAAAGGAACAAGAACAACAACAAAATCTCAAGGACAGCAAATCTTCGAATTAAAAAAGGGAACCAAACCATTAAAGGGTTTTGTGGAAGCTCAACAGAGAGATTCATCCAGGAAATTTCCTGACAATGAGAACAATTAATCAATGAAACAGCTTGCTTCAGGGAGTTATGGGTGCTCCATCACTGGAGGTTTTCAAGGAAAGACTTGGATAACTATTGGTCCAAGATGGTATAAGAACTCTTGCCTTGGGCAGGGGATTGGACTAGATGACTTCTGAGGTCCCTTTTAGCCCTACGATTCTATGTCTATATGTTCCTTACACTTCCATGCAGTTACAGATCAATGTGTATTTCTTGCACTACTGGATTTCTGATTGCAGATGTTGGTGTACTGTGTATGTTTTTATAGGTACTAATGGGAGAAAATACAATTTCATTTGTGTACATTTCAAACAGCAGACCAACAAGCAACATTTTAAAACATTTAAAAGGAAGAAGAGAGTTCTAGCAATAAGCTTGTTACCATGTGTTTTGGGCAATCACTCCATGGAAACCTAAAGGGCAAAGCGATGCTTTTGCTTTGCTGGTTCCAACACCTACACCAGTGTTACACAAATTCATTTCCTTTTGCCTTGATTCATCTTTTACTGGGCCTAGAACCAGAATTGGTTCCAGTAGCTAAACCATCTGCTTGTAGTCATTAATTCAGAAATGATGAAAGATTGGGGGGGGAGAGAAAGAGAAAGATGAAGGGTGGGAGATTATAGCCAGGAATTGCAGCACTGCATGCTTGAAATTCAATTATCTTTGCTATTTCAGAAGAAATAAATACAGCAGGATAGCTAGCTAGATGGATGGTTGGTTGATTGATTGATGGGCAAGTAGACCGACAGTCAGCTAGATGGGAGGGAGGAATGAGAGAATGAATGTAAAAATAGATACATAGCAATGTTGTGTAGCCACTCTTCACTTTATAACCAGTACAGGATTCCAACTACCATATATTTCCCAGATGGTGTCCTTCAGATAACACAAGATCACAATTCCCGACATACAAGTCATTGACTACAGTAGTTGAAAATAATGGAAATTGTGGCTGATCACATCATTATATGTGGATATGATGGAGAAAATGGAGAAACAGTTCCTCTGTTATTGTTTTAAAATAATATCCAGTCCCATGAATGAGTGTTTTAAAATATTTCATATCTACCAGAAGTAACAACCATCCTCTTATATTATAATTCAAGATTTGAAAAAGAAATTGATTCACTATTAATGGTCACATTTAGCAATAGTAGATGATTCGTGTGTGTGTGCGTGTGTGTGTATGTATATTCATTCATTTTCAGAGATATGCTGGTAGCAATTTGGGCTTGAACTACAAGCATCATTCGTTTGTATTTGCAGGTCATAGGGAGTGGAAAATGTAACCAGATCTGAGTTGTGGGCATAGAAGAAACCAATAGCAATAGCACTTCGGTTTATATACCGCTTCATAGTCCTTTCACATCCCTCTCTAAGCGGTTTACAATCAGCATATTGCTCCCAACAATCTGGGTCTTCATTTTACCCACCTCAAAAGTATGAAAAGCTGAGTCAACCTTGAGCCAGTGAGGATCGAACTCCTGGCAGTCAGCCAAATTAGCCTGCAGTACTGCATTCTAACCACGTGCACCACCATGTCTCTTAATGCCAAGTGAAACTCCAAGCCTTACAGTAGTTCTGACTAAACTGTGATGCCGAAAGCCAACTCCAAGGATTTGCAAGAGGAAAATCACTAATTCGTTAGACAAAAATGGAAAATAAACAGGAGAATTGGCTAAAAAAAAATTCTCTCAGAATTTTCGTATTTTCAGTTTGCAGCCCATTTAATCAAAACTATGAATTACTTCAGCGTGAATTCCTTTGTGGGGAAGGTTGTCGAGAAGGTGGTGGCGCATCAGCTCCAGCGGTCTCTGGAGGAAGCCGATTATCTGGGCCCTCTGCAGTCGGGATTCAGGCCCGGCTACAGCACCGAAACTGCTTTGGTCGCTCTGATGGATGATCTCTGGCGAGCCCGGGATAGAGGCCAGTCCTCTGTCCTGGTGCTTCTTGACCTCTCAGCGGCGTTCGATACCATTGACCACGGTATCCTTCTGCGCCGGCTGGAGGGATTGGGAGTGGGGGACACCGTATTGCGGTGGTTCTCCTCCTATCTCACTGGTCGGTCGCAGTCGGTGTTTGTGGGGGATCGAAGGTCCACCTCTAGGTTACTCCCATGTGGGGTGCCTCAGGGGTCAGTTCTCTCCCCCCTACTTTTTAACATTTACATGAAGCCACTGGGTGAGATCATCCACTGCCACGGAGTGAGATACCATCAGTACGCTGATGATACTCAGCTGTACATTTCCACTCCTGGCCATATCAGTGAAGCGGTTGAGGTGATGTGCCGGTGTCTGGAGGCTGTGAGGGTTTGGATGGGTGTTAACAGATTAAGGCTCAACCCCGATAAGACAGAGTGGCTGTGGGTGATGCCTCCCAAGGACACTTCTATCTGTCCTTCGATTACCCTGGGGGGTGAATCTATAAACCCCTCAGAGAAGGTTCGCAACTTGGGAGTCCTCCTTGATCCACAGCTGACATTGGATCATCATTTGTCGGCAGTGGCGAGGGGGGCATTTGCCCAGGTTCGCCTGGTGCACCAGTTGCGTCCTTACTTGGATCGGGAGTCACTCCTCACAGTCACACATGCCCTTGTCACCTCGAGGATCGACTACTGCAACGCTCTCTACATGGGGCTACCCTTGAAGAGTGTTCGGAGACTACAATTAGTGCAAAATGCAGCTGCGCGAGCAGTTGTGGGTCTTCCTCGTTGTGCCCACATTTCATCAACTCTCCGCACGCTGCATTGGTTGCCTATTGGTCTCCGAGCCCAATTCAAGGTGTTGGTTATTACCTATAAAGCCCTTCATGGCTTGGGACCAGGATACTTACGGGACCGCCTTCTGCCACATACTTCTCTACGACCGGTGAGAGCGCACAGGGTCGGCCTCCTCCAGGTCCCGTCAACGAAACAATGTCGTCTGGCGGGCCCTAGGGGGAGGGCTTTCTCTGTTGCGGTGCCCACCCTCTGGAACCAACTACCTCCTGAAGTCCGCGTTTCTCCGACCCTCCTGGCCTTCCGAAAGAATTTAAAAACCTACCTCTGCCGGCAGGCCTGGGGATGATTGTTGATTGTTGATTGTGGTGTGATTGATGAGTATGTATGGGGTTTGTATTTTTAATGTTGTTCGGATTTGTTCAATTGTTTATATATGTATGTTGTGAGCCGCTCCGAGTCTTCGGAGAGGAGCGGCATACAAATCCGAATAAATAAATAAATAAATAAAATAAACTCCTGACATGACAAGCATAAGAAGTCAGGGAGAAAATCTGACATGGCAAAAATCGTATCAAAAATAAAAGCAAAGAAAAGGCAAAAGCAATCTCTGATCAAATTGAATTGAATAGTTTTTTTTTTAAATGCATTTTTTTTTAGCACACTGTCTAAGGCAGTGTCCAAACGCATTTTGGTTTGATTGTTACCACTGCAAACTGTCTCTTTTTCGTTTTTTACTGAATAGTTAAGTTACTCTTAGATAAGGAAATCACCTTTTCTGTATCTAATTATAGGGAGAATATAAGCATCTGATGCCCTGTTCTTCTGAAAGGGCAGCAATGCTGCTAAGATAGGCACCTCAGATCAGAAAGGAGATGCCTTTAATGGAATACGTCAAAGTTGCTGATTTACATTAAGTATACCTATCTAAATATTCTCTTCTTTAAAAAAAAAAGCTGGCAAAAATACAAAGTAGATTTGATGCCTTGAAGGGGCACTTCACTTTGATCAAAGCCTCAATCAACCAGCTCTCTGTGAAAGCAGATCATAACTTCGTTGATCTTCAAAGATCTACATGCACAGAATATACTTCTGCCACCATTTTGGCAGAAGTTAATGTTCCATTTTCTACCTTACTGATGCCTGTTCAAATGGTTAAAGTTTTACAAACTTCTGTCACAATTGTTTAAAATGTAATTCACATGCAAGGTGGCAATATCTGAATATAGAGCTTTATACAAAGCTTTATATAAAGCTTTATTTTATAGAAATAAAAGCCTAGAAGTCTTCCCCTGACCCCATCCTGAGAAGGAAGGTACAGTAAACTCACGCATTGTTTGTTGGGGGGGGGAGAGTCATTTTTAGATAGGGATCTTGTAAGAAGAACTTCCACTCCATAAAGAAAGGCAATTCCCTACTGTCTCACTCCACTTTCTTCAATCAACCCAAGACATGAAAGGGGCTCTGATTCCAACTTCCAACTGGAAAAAGAAAATATGACGATTTGCACCTATGACAGGAAAGAGTGTAATGCATCAAGAAATGGAATAAAAACGGTATTTCTCAATTTATATCAAATTGATCTCTATAGATATGACTAGCAACTCTCGAATAAGGTTGGCTGTGTTTTCCACTTGGTGATTTTTCTTTTTCTGTCCCAGTAGCTTGCAATGGTTGCTCTGGAATCTAAACTTTCCTGTGGTTCATTTGACTTGTGTGGCTATTAGCTTGATGAAGCATGCTGAGAACGCAGCAACCAAATGACTTGTTTTTTTCCCCTTCAAACTGAGGCTCTCTATCGTTCTACCTTAACTATTTTATGGATTGTAGGATCACTGCCTTACGGCAATAGCAATAGCAAAATGCAATTTATTTATTGTTTTTAATCTTGAGTTTGATTGGTAAAATGCAGGCAGGTTTATCCACACAGATCTCCCAGGAAAACACTGTTTCTCTGACAAAGATGTAAGTAGCCTGTTCCCATTATAATGCTTTCCTAGCTTAGTCTTCTCTTTATAAAACAAACCTTTGCAAACAGAAAATCAACTCATCAGCAAGAAGGCCAGGCTAGGAGTATTTCCCCTGGGAAACATTAAATGTATGGATCTCTGTCTTTTTAAGTTACGCTGAAGCATGTACAAGGGCAATTCGGAAATAAACCTCTGTTTGGTTATCAATGACAGACACTCGCAGATACAGAACTTTTATTATACACATGAGAAAACTACAACATTACATTATTTTTTGACATAATCGCCATTCAAATTGAGGCACTTGTCGCAACGTCTTACAAGGTTTGAAATTCCTTGGTAGTCACTTGGTGTCAAATCTGGGTTATGGGGGGGATGATCAAAAACATCCCAACGGAACTGCTTCAAAAGTTCTTGGGTGTGTCTAGCAATGTGCAGGCGAGTATTATCGTGAACCAACACCACACCGGAAGTGGTGCCACAGAAAATATCGCCAAATGTGAAGATGCCAAAGGAGTACTGCTAGTGAAGTGCATGGAGTGTGGTTCAACCATCAATTCAGAAGTCTACTATGAAACCTTATGAAAACTCAGATGAGCCATCCATAACAAGTATCAGGGTCTGCTGACTTCCAGTGTGGTATTGGTTCATGGTAATGCTTGCCCGCACACTGCTAGATGCACCCAAGAACTTTTGAAGCAGTTCCATTGGGATGTTTTTGATAACCCACCCCCCATAGCCCAGATTTGGCACCAAGCGACTACTACTAAGGAATTTCAAACCTGGTAAGATATTATGACAAGTGCCTCAATTTGAATGGCCATTATGTCAAAAAGTAATGTAATGTTGTAATTTTCTAATGTGTATAATACAAGTTCTGTATCTGCGAGTTTCTGTCATTGATAACCAAATGGAGGTTTATTTCCAAATTGCCCTCATATAACTGACTGTCTGGTGAAATGTGATCCTAATCAGAAAAAGGAAGAAATGTGATCCTAATCAGAAAAATCCCAATACTAAAGGTTACTCATTTGGACTTTAAACAACCTTGAAATAAAAAAGCCAAGCTCTTTGCTGCCATCTCAAATTCATCAGGAATTTTGCAGCTCATATCTACTAATTCTAATCAATCCTTTCTATTGTAAAAAAAAAAATCAGAGCAAAACCAGGAGTTAAGAATGAAGGCTGGTCTTTTTTTTTTTTTAAGTGGGAAAAGCAGTATGTTTGCTATTTGTATAATGCAGTACTGTCATCATAAATAAACAAGGCTACTCTTATTTAACTCTAAATATTTGATCATTTCATAAAGATCAAACGAGATACCAGAAAATTTTAGGAGAAACCTGGAAGTTTTCACAATGAGCAAAGCAATATTTTCCAACTGTTGACTAGAAACAGGATTTCCTATTGTAGAACTGCTCCCAAATTGACTGCAGAAGGAAAAATCCAAGTTTTAATCTTCATTGAGGATACAATGCCATAGGTAATAAGGACTATTTCCTTCTCTCCAGAAAGCTTGGTGTATATTTTGTGTCCAAAAAAAGATCTGCAAGACTCTTCCTTCGGCTAAGGGGACAGAAGCCTGAAGAGTCTGTTGAAGCTTGTATAAGTGCCAGATCATGAAAACAGATGACAAGCCAATTTCAGAAGGTCACAGCATATGAAAAGAAAAGAATAAAGAGGGCTAAGCAGAGTAACAGGCAGAAGCAGGGAGTACAAAAAGGAAGAAGATTGAGGGAACCTTCCTGTTTGCCCCAAGAGAACATCTTGTGGCTAGAAAGAATATCAATGAATGGAAAAAATGTTCCTTGTTGATATTTTCCTCTTCCCACCAGAAATATAACATATTTGGGGCAATGATGCTTGATGGAGATTAGGTCCATCCATAGGCTAACATAACTGCATGTTAACTGATGAGTAGATTGAGCCATCAGTCTACACATTGGCTAATGCAGTTCTAAGTTGGCCAAGAAGCAGAATAGACTCATAAGCCAGCACAGCTCCATGTTAGCCAATGAAGTGGCCATTACCCTAAAGAGGCTTTTGGTCCATTGGTGAGAAATGCTGTTCAGATCATGTCCTAAGAGCTATTTCCCCCTTAAAGTCTCTTTTTTTCTTCCTCCTTTTCTTCCATAATGTTTTGTGGGAAGAATTCAGAGAAAAAATATTTTGGGGAATATTAAAAAGGCAGAATATATTCCCCCAAAGGAATAATGGAGAAGATCTTTTTTTAAAAAAAGACAGAAACCAGCCCCAGCCCCTCTCCCACAAGCAGAAAACTCAGCAGAGGCCAGCTTTAGAAATGCAAATGCAATAATCCTTTCAGAAAGGTTTGAGCCTTCCAGCTAGAAACTGAAGAGACTAGGAAGATAAAGACCCCTAAAATCTACATACCCCCCACCCAAATTCTAAGGACAGGAAACATAATAGGATTAACCCACCAATACCAAAAGGGCACACTGAGACTCAAGTCAAAGTATATGACACGGGAAATACAAAGCCTCAAACAGGAAGAACTTCAAACAAAAGCTCAAGAAGGTATAAAAACCCACCACTCCCAGCTACATGTGGTCAGCTTTCCCAGAACAATCTTTCTGTCTGGCTCTCCTCTTCAATAAATTACAACCTTCTTTCTAAAGCAGTCTCCATTTTGCTTATTCCCAGCTTGGGCTGGAACCTGATGAAGATTTTTCTTTCCACAGTTTTAGATTTTGCTTCTTTTCTCAAGCTATTCTGAAAAAATTCTAAAGGAAAGGAGCATCTTCTTTGACATGTTTAACTTAACGTCTGGGCTTTGCTGAATAGCTTCTGAAGAGCATATTGTTCTTATGTTCCTTCAGATCTCTTGTCCTACTTCCTTCTGTGTAATGGAGGGTCACTGATTCATTCCCACATAGAGGTTTAAAAAGAATTCAAGAAATCATGCTTTGTACTCTCCCTGTCACTTGTCATAATTACTCTTGCAGAATAGTGAGTTGCAAACCAAGCGCAACGTAAATTGTTACACTCTAAAAAAGGTACTAGTTTTTACTATGTTTGTTCTCTGCAATGCAGAGAGACCATGCCCTCATTTTCATCCATCTGCTTCATCTTGCATAATTATGGAATATTTGGGACCCACCTCCCAAAAAAAGACAAATGGATGAAATCTGCCCAGATTATAGTATAGTATGGTACCTCTTTTAAATTTTATTTTCTCTTTCTCTCTAGCTATAGATGCCATGATGTCCCCCCAGCTCCTGCTCTTTCTCTTTTTCTCTTCCCCAATTTTATAATTTTCTGTTTGTATTCACAAGATCAGTTCAATCAATCCAATATCCTACCCTTTCTAATCCATTAACCACATGCAGTCTTGATTGGGCAGTCTTAATTAACAGAATATTCAACACTTGCATACAATGTTTATGTAAATATAATTATGCAAATTCATGCAAATGAGTAATTATTCAAATTAGTGATTAAGTTGGATTCGGATTCATCTGTAAATGAAGCAGATGAATGAAAGAACAAGAAACTGTCTCAGAGACAGGAAACCAAAGACAGAAATAAATAGAGACTACAATATCACTTATTGAAGAAGTGATGGATATTGTTTTCTGTGTATAACTGAAATGGAGGCAATTGCTAGAGCAGTTTTGTAGCAGTCTGTTGGTGTTGAATGTATTTTGAAGAAAAAGCTTCAAAATGTAACCACCACACTCAGAATTGTCTTGTCTGTGTCCATTTCAGGAGAGTGAAGTTTTTCAAAAGTGAAACTAATAAAAAGCTATTTGAGTTTGACAACTAGTCAAGAAGAATTTAATGGTCGGACCAGAATTGCAATTGAAAGTGATATTTTTCACTCTTTGAACACTGATAAACTGATAGCAGTATTTGAGGGACACAAAGCAAAGAAAATAGCTTTCAGAAATAAAAACAGTTTCTCTCTATTCAAGAAAGCATATCTCTCTCTAAAGGAGAATTGGATTTTTTTTTTAAAAAAATGAGTAGCTAAGTATTTATTTTGTCTAGAAATATTTCATTTTAATTCAGGTACTGAGAATACATTGTTTGAACATTTCATTCTATATGATTTCATCTGCAGTGTAAATTCAGGGCTATGTGTAGTGAGGAGCTCCATGCCAGGTGTTGCATTAAGCCCCCAAATGTCTTAAACAAGCCCTGGCAGATGACTGGACAGGTGGAGAGAGCAAAAAAGAAGCTTTTAGTATGTTGGCCCTCAACCAAATAAATAGTATTGATTGGTTGAAACTGTTAATGGTTGGTGGTATTATTGGCCCAACCAAAAGCTGGGTGGTTTGTTTCATCTGGTGTGAGTTAGCCAATAATCACATAAGTATGAATATATGACATCTGCCATTCTGATTGGTTGAATACATTTACCTCACCCTATGTCTTAACTTTTGGCGGGCTTTCTCTGTCTCTGGGCGGATTTTCCTAGGTACCTCATGGGGGCATCTTAGTGACTATGTACCATAACTTTCATTTCTTTCTGGGAATTTCCAGCAGGAGTTCTTGTGGTGCCATTAGTATTTTGGACAAAGGGTTATTCCAGAAGTTTCAGATAGAAATTGTTTTGATATGGAAAGAGGCTGTGCAGATAATAGGAAAGAACTGATGAGAGCCAGTCTGAAGATCAAGGATTGTCAATGTGGTTGCAGACAGTTGCTAAGGTCATGCTGGCTGGGCAACTCTGGGAGTTGAAGTCCTCTTAAAGTTGCTGAGGTTGAGAAACATCATTTTAGAGAGAAAACAGGCATAAAACTAGGCCAAACAAGCTTTGCCCCACTCTCAAATCAATCCAATCCACTAGGAACTGGAGAGCTCTAGAGGTAGTTGCTGACATGCATAGAGGACAAAACACCTTGCTAAGATAATTGAATGCCATAAAAGAGAACACAGATCCCTCTGCAATTGCTTTATTTTACTGCAATTTGAAAAATGTGGCGTTTGCAATGGACATGTCTTTCTTCTTGTCCTGATGATTCTGCCAAGTCACGGGAATGTCTTTTTCAATAGATGGCTGTACATGAATTTCAAAGTGACACAAGGCCAAATATACTGGTAACTGGAATTTCAGATTCTATTGACAAGCCAGTCTCACTTCAAACAATTACTGCAGGCCATGGTAGCAAACATTTAATTCTCAGAGAGACTTTACAGGCAACTCTCAGTACAGAGTCAGAGAGAAGATTGGTTTGAAATATGTGAAATAGATGGGCTTCATAGTCAAATAAATAGTGTTGTGGGCTGAGAAGGAACTTTGTATGTAATGGACAAAAAGCAGGAATTATCTTCATAGAACCTCACAAGGATATAAGGTCCTTCCACAAAGGTCTTAGCAGTACAATAATTGTCAGTAGCTCTCCATTTTTCATAACTTCACTCCCAATAATTATTTGACCAAAAAATGTGGCTCCTACAGTAGAAACAAAACATCATTTTTTTCCCCAAGGACATTCATGTTTACAGATGCACTGTTGTTATATTCCTGATTCTGCAGTATGTTTTTAAAACTGAATTAAAAGTTCAATGACTTCTACCTATTATTTTCAAATCCTTCTTGTGACATGTATGCATTGAGTCCCACTGTGTCAGGGGTTCTCAACGTTGGCAACTTTAAGACTTGTGGACTTCAACTCCCAGAATTTCTCAGCCAGCAAAGCTGGCTGAGGAATTCTGGGAGTTGAAGTCCACAAGTCTTAAAGTTGCCAACGTTGAGAACCCCTGCTTCTGATATTATTCTAGGACAGCTAGAATAAAATTTGACTTAAAGCAACTGAACAAACTTGAGAAAAGTATATGTTTTCTAACAGCACAGAGAACATTCTTTGGTGTCTTGAAGTTACTTGAGAATTTTCACTTTTTAATGCTGCCTGTGGATTTTGGCAGCTTTAATTAGATCCAAATTGTGCCAAATTAAAAACATTTATTACATCATCTTGTAGCTTTTCCTTGAAGGACTATTTTGGGGATTATTAGCATTCTAATTAGCACATTTCTTATTGCAGTAGAATTAGGTACACAAGATTCATATGAACTTTAATCCTATATTTATGTATGTGGGAATAAGCTTTACTGCATTCTGCCAGAACAGGGGTGCAAAAATAGGGGTGACAATTAAATAACAGAGATAGAGAATAGGTAGTCCTCGACTTATAAACATTCATTTAGCAATCATTCAAGGTTACAGTGGCACTGAAAAAAAGTAACTTGCAACCAGTTTTTGCACTTATAACCGTTGCAGCGCCTCCATAGTCATGTAATCAAAATCCGGGCAGATGGCAGCGAGCCTGTATTTATGATGTTTGCAGCATCATGGGATCATGGTTTGTAATGTGCAGTCTTCCCAGACAGTTTCTGATAAAGTCAATGGAGGAGGTTGGATTCATTTAACAACCCTGGGATACACTGAAAAACTGCAATGATTGATTTAGCAACTAAAAAAAGATTGCAAAATCAGGCATCTCACTTAACAATTGCATTGCTTGGCAATGGAAATATTTGTCCCAATTATGACTGTAAGTCAAGGACTATCTATAATACTCTTTACTAGTGGTGGTCAAAATTTTGCCACACAATTCTGATCACCCCAGTGCAATGAAGAAGTCCTACTTTAAAATAAGAAGATTTGCAAATGCAGAATTGACTCACTTCAGCTACTAAATCACGATTAGTCACAAAACCACAACCCATCATTTTCTAAGATGGAACAAATGGCTATTAATATTTGAAAATGCTCATGTTTTCCTATCTTTCTAATCCATATTCAAACAAGAAGCTTCAAATTCACATCAGAAATTCAAATATTTCAGCAAGTGGGCATCTGCTGTTCATTTTAATTTGTAGGCTTGAGATGATCTCAACCTGTCAGATATCAAATGCAATTACATATTATTTTTAAAACTCTGTCAAAAATTTTCAAATTGGAATCATCAAATGCTGTCATTAAATATTGAGTGTTAGTCATCAAACATTATCAGCTAAGAAATGTGGGTGATTTTCATATTGTTTTTGAAGAACCCAGGATTTTTAGAATTTTATAGGAAGTTTATAATGTAATGTTTTAGAGAAAAATTGAAATGTTCCTAAGCATCTTCACCACTGTTCATTCTCCTTTGCAATGACCAACTTCATGAGAAATGTGATCCAGAACATATCTTCATAATAAATTATGCTTTAAAATAGATACTGTATGTATTTTGAAAATGAATCTCAAAATTCAAAATTCAAAAAACAGACTTGAACAATGGGCCGTATCCAACAAAATGAAATTTAATGTGGAGAAAAGCAAGGTTTTACACCAAGGCAGGAAAAACCAAAGGTACAAGTATAGATTAGGTGAAACGTGGCTCAAAAACAGTAAAAACAGTTATCAAAAACAGATTTTGCGCCCCAGACTTGGGAAAAACAATTATTCAACAGCTAATTTTTCACAATTGTGTTTTCATGACATGCTGTCTGTCTCCATTCTTACAACCTAGGTGCATGGCTGTACTTGGTATTTACCTTTCTTCTCTTCCCAATTTTGCCCCATGAAAATCACGTTGGCTTGTATTAAATGTACCTAGCCGATTTAGAGTGTTTCACAGCATTGATTGAAAAACAAATGGATTGTAAAGATTGACTTAACAAACACAGATAATAAAATGAAATGTCACATTTTATTAAACACTTCTACACCATCTGTCTAAATGATTTTAAATGCCAGAACATTTTAAAAGACCGAGTGAATGAGAGAGATAAAGTACCAGCAGGCCACATCCCATGAAGGTACTTGTTTACCACTCTAGTGTCTTTTAACATTTACTTTTTACTAACAGGGTAATTAACACTATAAACTATTAGAAAGGGGAGTTGGCAGAACTGCACTAGGGCAGATTTTCTTTCTTTCTGAAGAGAGATCCATTCCACATTTTCCATCTTACAACTGGGTTGCTCAGAGGGTTGTTTATAAATTGAGAAGGGCACTCTTGACAGTTGCCAAAGCAAGTCACTGATCAGTGATCAGATCCCTCAAGAGCCAGACTAAGATATCTGACAGCAAGAATTCCTGTGCCAGGCCCAACTGAGCTTGGTATTTAAAAAGGAAAAGAAAAGCATATGTTTAGTTGAATGATAATAAATATGGAGATGGTTATCCAAATTTGCCTTAATTAATTCTCAAGCAAAACAGCATGATATTACTTGACTGGTATTATTGGAATGTATATTATTATTATTATTATTATTATTATTATTATTATTATTATTATTATTATTATTATTATTATTATTATTATTTATTTATTTATTTATTTATTTATTTAATTTTTATGCCGCCCTATTCCGGAGAACTCAGGGCGGCTCACAACATGATAGAAATTACAATAAAATACATAAATATAAAAACCCTTAGTTAAAAAAGAAACCAATCATTCCACAAACATACACAAAAACATACACTGGCTAGGGGCAAGGTGTTAGCTGCCCCAGGCCTGCCGGCAAAAGTATGTTTTAAGCAATTTACGAAAGGCGGAGAGGGTGGGGGCGACACGGATCTCCGGGGGAAGTTGGTTCCAGAGGGCCGGGGCCGCAACAGAGAAGGCTCTTCCCCTAGGCCCCGCCAGGCGACACTGTCTGGCTGACGGGACCTGGAGAAGGCCCACTCTGTGGGCCCTAATTGGCCGCTGGGATTCATGAGGCAGCAGACAGTCCCGTAAATAATTGTTATATGATCAATACTTTTAATTCGATCACAAATGGTGGAGAAGAGAGTTAGTGACCTGGAAAGATTTTGGCTATAATTCCCTTACTTTCCAGCTAACAGGGCCAGTGATTCTGGGATTTGTAATCAAAGGCCATTAGATTGCCTCCACCCTAATTCTCCATGTATTAGGGACACATTTATATTTTGATTTGAAATGTGTCATGCTCAGCAAAGCTATATTGTGGGAAATTGAAAAAAAAATAAATGGGGAAAGAACAAAATTGATTCACAGCAGGGACAGCAAATTATCCCTTTCTGTGCATGTATTGCAAAGATTGATCTAGTTTATTAAATAAGTAAATGAATCTTGTTTTTTGTAAAGTTCTTTTTAAAGTTATTCATTCCATTTCTTTATCCCTTGGGGTAGGTCACCCTTATAGGAGAATCTCATGATTATTTTTCCTGCCAAATGTTTTGTATACAGTTATATTTCTGTGTTCATAATGCAACCCAAATAATCATTGCATGCAAATCATAATTAGATATCTTAAATATATTTGCACTGAGCTGATTGTTCCATTAATTTTTTACCCCTTCCAAAGATTTAATAAACATCCTTCTGCTTGCAGTCTTAATATAGAATTAAAGGTTCTCCTACCAGTAATTCCACCTAATACCTCTTTTGTACAAGCAGTTCCTTATCAAGAAGCCTGCCTCTCTTTTACAAACCCAAAATGCTGTTTAGCAAACAACACCCAGTAGATAAACAGTGCATTCCTCCTACTCAGCTTGTAGGAAATGATGCCAGTGAAGGTTTTCGGCTTCATTTCATTACTGGCACTCTTCCCTTGGGTTTTGTTTGATTCACAGGCAGCCCATCTCTCTCCAAGTCACACTTCCAACCCTGTGTGGTGCCACCTGATCAGCTCAGGCTCATGGAGAATGCCCATGCAAGCTCTTGGCACAACGCACCAGAGACTACTGTCATTCGATTACCCTGGGGGGGGTGAATCTATAAACCCCTCAGAGAAGGTTCGCAACTTGGGAGTCCTCCTTGATCCACAGCTGACATTGGATCATCATTTGTCGGCAGTGGCGAGGGGGGCATTTGCCCAGGTTCGCCTGGTGCACCAGTTGCGTCCTTACTTGGATCGGGAGTCTCTCCTCACAGTTACACATGCCCTTGTCACCTCGAGGATCGACTACTGCAACACTCTCTACATGGGGCTACCCTTGAAGAGTGTTCGGAGACTACAATTAGTGCAAAATACAGCTGCGCGAGCAGTTGTGGGCCTTCCTCGTTGTGCCCACATTTCATCAACTCTCCGCATGCTGCATTGGTTGCCTATTGGTCTCCGAGCCCAATTCAAGGTGTTGGTTATTACCTATAAAGCCCTTCATGGCATGGGACCAGGATACTTACGGGACCGTCTTCTGCCATATACTTCCCTTCGACCGGTGAGAGCACACAGGGTGGGCCTCCTCCGGGTCCCGTCAGCAAAACAATGTCGTCTGGCGGGCCCTAGGGGGAGGGCCTTCTCTGTTGTGGCGCCCACCCTCTGGAACCAACTACCTCCTGAAGTCCGCATTTCTCCGACTCTCCCGGCCTTCCGAAAGAATTTAAAAACCTACCTCTGCCGGCAGGCCTGGGGATAATTGCTGATTGTGGTGTGACTGAGGAGTATGTGTGGGGTTTATTTTTAATGTTTTTTTCGGATTTGTATTGAATTGTTTATTTGTATGTTGTGAGCCGCTCCGAGTCTGCGGAGAGGAGCGGCATACAAATCCGAAAAATAAATAAAATAAATAAATAAATAAATTTTCTCTGACTTACAGGCTTGGAAAGAAAGCGGGTGATAGCACAGATGATTTTTATGCCTGGAGCAGGAACCCATGAGATCTCTGTACAGCTCACCAGGACTGCTACTTTTCAATATTAAACTATTGAGCTTCTGTCATGGAAAATAATATTCAAGCTTTGGGACGAAAGAGACGAAGTTTCATGCTGTGTACCCTTTCTGATCATGATCAAAAGGAGGCCCCCCTTAACATGAAAGATAAGCAACCAGCCAAATTGGCTCCGTTGTGTTTTACAGGTTCCACTTCTCTGCCAAAAAGAAAGCGTTGACTTCAAAATAGATTCCTTAGGAAGCAGCACAGAGAAGCATATTGGAACTTTTTATAAATGATCACATTAAACAAAATGGCTTAACTGCTTCAAGCAAGTCTTAGGAGCTGCTTCTGTTTCTTAAAGCATTTTTCAACATGATACTCTTCAGATGTGATCAATTACAATTACAACTGAAGTGGAAGGGTGACAATCTTCAAATTAATACCATGGCAAACACAGGTTTCTTTTAAGCTTAAGACTGGAGGTGGAATGAAATTTGGTACCAAACAACTGAGCAAGTTCCATATACATCTCAATGACCCTGCTTCCTAAACTTTTTGCTTGCTAAGCTATGTTTTTCAAACTTGGGAACTTTAAGATGTGTGGACTTCAACTCCCAGAATTCTCCAGGTTGGAGAATTCTTTTCATACTTCTGTTTTCTCTTTAAATAAAGCCTAACTTGCCTAAAACATTTTATTCATAGCCATTCAATGAATTATACACCTTAATGCAGGGGTGTCAAACTGCCAGCCTGCGTCATCTGGAAGCCGCGCCCACTCCATTGCCGGCAATGGCAAAACCGTCCCGATACATTGCACGACGTCACATGACATCGCAAGTTTGACATATCTGCCTTAATGCATATTATTTTGAGTCATTGTTCTGAATTGTGGATGAGAATTGGAAGGCTTGGCATCATTTTCAAATGATAACCTGACAACTGGCAGTATCAGTTCCAATCTATATTCAACAGACGTGTTTTACCTAGAGATTAAATTCTTCTTGCAGTCAAAATTGCCATTCTCTGCTTGTTATTGTTGCTTGTTAGAGGAAACAAACTCAATGCTTTCTTTTTTTTGTTTATCCACATTTCTATGGCTACCCGTCTCACATGGTGTACCTAATAAAACAATCAAAATACATTAACAACAACCAATTTAAATTAATAAAATAACAAGATTAAAAAATGCTGGAAAAGCATACAAAGGAATGTATTCAATTAATTATCATATAGCCCAGTGATGGCGAACCTTTTACAGACCAAGTGCCCAAAAACTGGCCCCGCCCCCGTTCCACCCCTGCCCTGCCCTCGCCCTGCCTACCCGCAGGGCCACCCATCACCTCCAGGGCCCGCTGTAGATTGCCCAGCAGCACCATGGCAGCCACGCCCTCTCCCCACGCTCCGCAGCATCAACTGTGCATGATGGGGCATGAAGGCAGAGTCTTGTCTACGCTGCCTGGCTGCCATGTCCTTGACTGCACTGCTCCACATTGGCCATGCTCAGGGGTGACTCTTCTCCAGGAGGGCTATTGGTGAGGAGGGGGTGACCGCGGGAGGCAAGGCTGGGGCAATGGCATGTGTGCCTACAGAGAGGGCTCCGAGTGCCACCTCTGGCACCCGTGCCATAGGTTTGCCACCACTGATATAGCCATATAGCAGGATTCACTCTAACATGGGATCATCAACTTTGTTGACTAAACCATCTTTTAAGAGATTTCCAGATGGCCAACAGGGTTGGGGCCAGTTCACCCTGGGATGAATGATGTTTTAAAGGCCAGGACCAGGGCAGAAAAGGCTTTCCTCATTGGTCTTGCCCAACACAATTTGCTGGCCTATTGGGACCTGCAACATGCCTTTCCTGCCAGACCTGAGATGTAACATAAATGTAACTGAGGAGAGGCAATCCCTCAAATAATCTTTGCTTGAGGGTTATGCAAATCAATCAAAATCCAGATCTGTCCTTCTGTGGTAATTCTCTGTATATCATTTTGTTTTCTCAAAGATTGTGTGATTTAAGGCAAAGCCCTGACAATTCACATTCATGATTTTTCACAATGTTTCCACATATTTCTTGGACACTATATAATTTTATTAAGATATAGAGTTTATATACAGTTGTCCCTGATGTATACATTTTTAATACAACAATCCCCAAGGGAACTAAGCTGAGTGAGTGAGTGAGGAGTGAGTGAGTGAATGAGTAGTGAGTGAGTAAGTGAGTGAGTGGCTTATTTACATACAGGGGCTTATATGCTACTCTAGTCCAACAAGACTCTGAGAAGCTTCCATTCCATTCTTATAGTTGAAGGGTTAAAATACCAAAATGCAAAACAACCCATCATACTACAATGCAAAATAATAAAAACAAAAGTTACCCAGAAAAATGCTAAGATTGCTCAGAACAAAAACATCCAAGGATAACCCAGAATGGGCTTCCCATTTATATGCAATTCCTTCCTAAGGCTCTTTATAAAAGCCAGGTTTTAATTGTGCTCTTAAAATGCAACATGGTGGGGTTAGTCTGATCTTGGAGAGCAAGTTATTCCAAAAAGTGGGGGGCTACAACAGATGACAGTCCCTAAGAGATAAGGTCGAGAAAGTTTACCTTGGTCAATTTCACTGGACAGTGAAAACAGACCCAGATATCCAGGCAGTGGTGGGATTCAAATATGTGAACAACCGGTTCCCTGTGTGGATGCCACTTCCGGAAGTTCATTCTGGACCTGGACAACAAAAAATTAGCTAATGGTTCTGCCAAAGTGGTGTGAACTGGCTGAATCCCACCTCTATATCCCTACCACTGAGCCACTGATACTAGGATTTCATCCTTTTTAGTTCTAAACAGTGTTATCAATAGAGCATTAATTTCAATTGCTTAATGTTCTTAAAAAATTATATTATCAAACTTTCAGGGTCTTTATGTGATACTCAGAGAACTGTTAAGGTAGCTTCATTTGCTCTGAAGCATTTGGCTTTTTCATTGCCTTTTGCAATAAATGAAAGTTTCAATCATGTCTCCTATTGTTTAAGCAAAAGTCTTCCCATACGTACCCTACCATGTTCCTGGGCTATAGTCCTATATACTGTATTCCTTGAAAAGTTTTTCTTTAGAATGGGAGAATGGTGGTGGAAAAATCAAAAGGTAGACAGATCAACCCCTAGAAATATGGGGAATTTCTTCATGCTCTCCACATTTCTGATTAAAACCACTGGACACAGCCTAATGATTTTAATTCTTTTTAAGGTTGATTAAGCTTCAAGCTTTGAAGTATATGTGGTGTTGCTGTTGGTTTGCAATCATATTCTGTGCTGATGAAAACCAAGGGCATAATTTATTCTTTTATGCAGCTGATTGACATTTCCTATAAATTTTCAATAAAGCCCTTTAAATTCTCCTCCTGCCCCTTACTACATAAAAGTAGTAAGAAACATATTTATGGTGCCTTGAAAACAACCATTTTGTTTTCTGCATGCAAGCTATTCAAACTGCTTGCTCTGATTTTCAATAAGTTTTACCTGTACTGGTAAAGGGCAATTTTATCCTTTATGCATGGTTGAGTTTTGTTTTTTTAGTGTTTTCACATAGACTTCATATTTCATAATGCGTGTGAAGGATTTGTTACAATATGAATTGCAGTGTGGTGTTTCAGAAGCTTTCCTTCTAAATTTATGGCAAAATTAATGTCCTAATGCTAATAGCATCAAGGGTTCATTTTATCCTTCTGGAATAAGGAACATACACATGAAGTCCTGGGAGACATATTTACCCTATAGAATATACATATTTACATTTTTAGTTACTTGCAGTGATTCATAGATGTTTAAGACCAAAATCTATTCTTAACATCAATTAGAAAAGAACAAAAATGGTGAAAATAATTATTCTCATGGAAATCTTAATTAACAAATTCTGGTGTCCCTAACAACAACTGTCCCATGCAGGCATTATCTAAAACAAAACACTACTTAACACATGATTTATCTGATTAAGCAACCCTACCCCTTACATTAATCTTTGCCATTCCTTGATAATTCATTGTCATTATTTTTCTGCTGTTCCTATCCAGGGCTTTTAGTTCTGCTTAAGTCCAGTCCATGATTCCAGCAGTGTGGCTAATGACTGGAATTTCCCCAAGTGTTAATTGCCTTGATGGTATTTCTTCCACTGAATTTGGACTTTGGGATCTTCATCATTCTGGTGATGTATTCACTTCTAACCTTCTTTATTATTATTTTTTTCTGGTTCTGAACTCATATTCTGACTAATCCATGTGCTGTGTAATATGCATCAATGGATGAAGAGTTGGAAGGGACCTTGGAGTTCTTCTAGTCCAGGGGTTCTCAACCTTGGCAATTTTAAGACTTGTGGACTTCAACTCCCAGAATTCCTCAACCAGCAAAGCTGGCTGAGGAATTCTAGGAGTTGAAGTCCACAAGTCTTAAAGTTGCCAAGGTTGAGAACCCCTGTTCTAGTCCAATCCCCTGCTCCAGCAGGAAACTATATACCAGGGGGCCGCATCAGCACTGAGGTTGCCCTCGGGGGGCCAGGTGGGTGTGGCCAGGGTGGGTGCAGCCAGGTGGGTGTGGCCAGGGTGGCTGGAGTGGGTGTGGCCTACTGGATGGCCATGGCCAGCTCTACATCATTCGCGTCAAGGGTGAGTGTGGGGGCCTGGGCAGGAGTGAGACAGCTCTGAGGGTCTCTGGCAGAAGGGGGTGGGACCGGGGCAAGCGCCAACGCATGGTCCATTTCTTCATTCCTCACAAAGGATGACACCTCCCCAGCATGCACCCAGGGGGCGGAGCCAACACAGCACGGGCTGGTTCCTCGCTGTTTCTAGACAGCCTTGTGGAGCTAAGACTGAGTGCGTTTCAGCATAGATGGCCACCACAAAATTGTACATTGGCTCTCGGCTAGCCTGGGCCAGGACCAAGGCAGCGGGGGCCGTTCCCTCACTGTTTCCAGGATGGCTTCGCGGGCCACATGAAACCACTTCGCGGGCCGCATCCGGCCCCCAGGTCTTGTGTTTGACATGTCTGCTCTATACCATTTTAGTCAAATGGTTGTCCAACTCTTCTAAAAAAAACCTCCAGTGTTGGATCACCAAAACCTCTGGAGGCTAGTAACTGTCAAGAAATTTTTCCTTAGTTTTAGGTTAGTTGTCTCCTTGATTAGTTTCAATCCATTGCTTCTTGTCCTGCTTTCAGGTGCTTTGGAAAACAGATTGGCCCCCTCTTCTTAGATATTGGAACACTGTTATCATGTCACCTCTAGTCCTTTTCATTAAACTACAAATACCCAATTCCTGCAACCGTGTTTTAGCCCCCAGTTCCCTGAAGTATTTGCTCATTCACCATGAATGTCTGAAGCAGGAAATGTTCTTACTTATTTGCATTATCCGAGTCCTGAACCAGGGGTATCAAAATGGAAGGCATGGCCAGATGATGAATCCCCACCCGCTTTCTATGTGTGTCTCATGCATCACATGTATATATAAAAAAGGAGTGGAACTTTGATTGTAGTTGTCATAATGTCTGCCGCTTGGATAAAGTTTCACATATACAAATCCAAGAGAATCTGTATATGTGAACTTTGGATCACCTGATCCTTTTGCTCCAAAGTTTAGCTTGAAAAAAAATATAAGACTTGTGAATTGGAAAAACAGAGTGGTTGATACTGAGGAGTAATTTTAAACCGTCCATAAATTAATAGTTGTAAGTTAAGGGCCACCTTTATTTGATTGATTGTCCTTTCCATCAATTGGAGAATAAGCAAGATATGGTATCAATATTAATATTTCTTGGAATTAAGCCAAGTTCACATGTATTGATATAGGAAAGAAGGAGCTGGGGTTTTACTACAATAATTAAAATCACTTGCAAATGTTTTGCAACAAAATAAATTTTAAAAAAATGTTCAGTCCTCAGTATTTACTTCTACATTAGCAATATATTTAACCTTTATCTTCCATGAAATATTTTCAAATAAGCAATCCTGAGACTTTATGACATTTGAAACAAGGGATAAAACTATTGAAGGTATAGAGAAAAATGATATAAATCACTGTGACTGTTTTCCCTGACATCAGTGAGAAAGTATCTATTAGAGATCATGTATTTAAGACAGCTGGAATATGTCAGGCATAAGAGTTAGTGTTGAGAAGCATGAGATAATTAAGAAAATTGGTTGCATAGCAATCAGATATGCTTCTAACCATTTGGGGCAGGAAGAGAGCATGTAACCAAAATTCATTTTCAGCACTAATCATAGTCTAAGCTGTAATTAACTTAATAGAAAACTGGCTGCTGAGATCTGTCAGTTTGACCATAAAGTGCTGCCTGATGTGCTGTATGGTAATATTTTCTGTAATATTTCTGTAATGTAACTGTAAGAATTGCAAGTTGAATCTATCCTTTTCCAGGGCATACAAGCATTGTTCCTCAAGCAGCACATGGCTAATAATCATATTGTCAGGAAATCATACTTAGTGTGATTCAGTTGTGCATCTTTAGAACATATGCAAGGTTTGGCTTTCTGGGAATCATAGTTTTAAATGTGCATGTTTCTGTATTGGAACAAGATTACACGGCTGCATTTAATCAACTGCAGCAAATGCATAAAGAAAATTAATTTCCTTGTGGATGCTGTTGTTATTAAGCTCCAAAATTAACGGGGGGGGAGAAATCCTTATTTGCCAGACAAGCTGTCTACTTTTACTTGCATCTTTCTATAAGATGCTCATAGCAGTGCAGCTTTCTCTCCATCTGGAGATTTTATTTGGATAACTCTATGCCCATGCAGCGATATGCTTTGAAAATGTGAATCTACTGTACATTTTAAGTCCTTTGAGCAAGAGAGAAGACTATTTCTTGCTTTTCAAGTCAGGCAGGGATGTCAAACTTCCTGGCCACTGGCCGGATGCGTCATGCCGTAACCGCGCCCACCCCGGCAATGGAAAAAAAGACATGACACGTGACGTTGCGAGTTTGACACCCCTGAAGTAAGGGCACAAATCCAGCTAGATTCACACTTTCAATGCATCTTCCTTTCTCTGCATGGATGCGGAGAAGGGCACACAAAAATCAGCAATGAGTGGTATGTTATCTAACCAGTTTACCTCAGCTTACAATTTAAAAAGTTTACCTAAGCTTAACATTTAAATAGTCAAGCTATAGAGATGTAAGACCAGATTCCATGCTGCCTGCTATAGAATGTCTGATACATGCTATGTGAGAGAATAAAATGATCATCCATTTAAAAATCTAATTCCAGGCTATTTTGGATTGACAGAGGGTTTTTTTTTCCATATACAGTATGTTAGCTGCCAGCACAAGATGCAAAAGTAATGATTTACAGGAATAAGCATAAATGATTTTAAAATTAGATTGTGAAGGAAAGGGAAAAAAATAGATATTGGTGCCATATCCTAGAGTTCGGTCCATCCCTGTTGGCTGCTTGAAAGTGGAGAAGGAGTCACCAAACAGCAAAGTGCATCATGTACTGTACATGCAGATGATCACAAATGTAGTTCCTGACATCCTAATTAGAAGGACCAAGAAGCGGGTACTTTCATAGGCCCAAGACTCTGAAACTCACCACCTCACAGACTAGAGAATCCCAACTCAACCTGATTATCTCCAAAATGTGTTAAAGAATCAGAATTCGTCATTGACTGAAAATTTGGGGAACTGAAATTTCAATACATTTAGGGAGACTCTAGTTGGGGTATGGCAGTACAGATGAAGCTGGACTCAAACCTGATGTGAATTAAAGCAATTATTTCTGCACTTTGCTAAATAATCACAGTTATATTCTTGGCTGCAGGGAGAAGCTAGTAAAATAAGGCAGTCTAGTGATCATTCTCTTATTCCTATGGTACTGATTAAACTCAGTTGAAATAGTAACATGATTTCACAACATTTATCGGTTTACAAAAGAATTGCACATTTATTCCATATTAATCAGGATAAATAATTTTTTTAGATATTTTTGTTTGGACTTGTATTGAAATTTGATGTTTTATATGCATGTTGTTAGCCGCTCCGAGTCTCCGGAGAGGAGCGGCATACAAGCCCGAATAAAATAAATAAATAAATAAATCAATCTTGCTTCACTAACATCTACTTTTCTATGAGAACAAAATGGATAAATTCAGGCACATGATTTCCCAGCAGATGCTAAAATGGAGTTCTGAAATAGGTCAACATTGCTATTTGTGTGAAATAGGTCTCTGTGTTGACTGTAAGTGTGTTATTTTATGGGCTTGGTTATCTGGGGAAATATGGAGTAATTATGAAACTAAAGAAAGCAAAATATAATTATTGAAAATTCCCTGTTCTATAAAACTTACTTGATCAAGCCTGTTGTAACACTAAGTATGCAGATTTATGATTGATTACAACATGAAAGAATGTTTAAAATTAAACTGAAGCTTGGTATACACAGACACATAAGCAAAATCAGAATTTGAAATTCTTCATTGACCCTAAAATGACCTGAATAAAAAACAAAGCCTACTCAAATAAAATTAGGAAACAATATGGAAGTAAATTCATTTGCCTTATCTCCAATAAAATAAGTAGGTAATTGTAATACCTTTTAGGATTTTAATATTTGCTGGGACAAATACCCCAATATTAAAGATTAAATTCCGATCAGAATAAACCATTGGAAAGGGGATTAGAACTAAAGAAGGTAAACAACCGGCTGGGCACCCCAAGCAAAGCACTTCTATCCACCTGGCATTGTCACTGCATCTTGATGCAGCTCTGTACAGTACAATTAGAGGTACGTTTGCCTTGATTTTCCTGCACAGATAATCAGAATGAATCCAAGTCTTGGGCTCCAGGAAGCCATTTCTTCCCTCACACATACAGAGAGAAATAGAAATTCTATACCAGGTTCTATAACCAAGAACCAGTTTGGTCTACAGCAAACATATCAAACACAAGGCCCGGGGGCTGGATGCGGCCCACGACGTGGTTTCATGTGGCCCGCAAAGCCATCCTGGAAACAGTGAGGGAATGGCCCCCGCTGTCTTGGCCCTGGCCCAGGCTGCCTGGGAGCCAATGTACAATTTTGTGGCAGTCACCTATGCTGATACGCATTCAGTCTTAGCTCCACAAGGCTGTCTGGAAACAGCAAGGGACCAGCCCCTGCTGCATTGGCCCTGCCCCCTGGGCACATACTAGGGAGGTGTCACCCTTTGTGAGGAATGAAGAAATGCACTATCACTTGGAAGTGGTCAGCAAATGGCCCTCACCTACTTCACATATCCGGCTTGATGGACTACAGGGGAGGGGTTTCAGCAGGCAATGGGGCACTGTCCTCACAGCGCCGAGAGGCTGAGCCAGGTGGCGCGAATCCAAAAACAAACGCAACGCCGCTCATCTCCCAGCCTTCCTGATTTCAGCAGGCAGTGGGGCGCTCTCCTCACAGCACCAAGAGCTGAGCCATGTGGCACAAATTCAAAAAGAAGTGCACCACCGCTCCGCTCCCAGCCTGGCCGATTTTGGCAGGCAGCAGGGCACTCTCCTCACAGCCCCAAGAGGCTGAGCCAGGCAGCGCAAATTCAAAAAGAAGCATGCCGTAGGTCATTCCCCAGCCTGCCCAATTTCAGCAGGCAGCAAGGTGCAAAGCTGGTAAGCTTTGCACTGCCTGGCTTAGCCTCTCGGCGCTGTGAGGAGAGCGCCCTGCTGCCTGCCGAAACTGGGCAGGCTGTGGGCTGGGAGGCATTGAGCTTCTTTTCGCGCTGCCTGCCTCAGCCTGTCGACAGTGAGGAGAGCGCCTCGCTGCCTGCTGAAACTGGGCAGGCTGGGGGCTGGACAGCATTGAGCAGGTAACGTCAACTCTCACATTGCTCATGGCGTCTCCTCCCCCAAAGCCCACCAAGCCAGATATATGAAGTAGGCGAAGGCCATGTGCTGGCCACTTGCAGGTGATGGTGCATTTCTTCTTTCCTCACGAAGGGTGACACCTCCCCAGCTGCATTTCTTGCCTGTTTTTCTCCTTCCCTCATCTCAAATATTATCCCACCACTCTGTTCGAAGGAAGGAAGGAAGGAAGGAAGGAAGGAAGGAAGGAAGGAAGGAAGGAAGGAAGGAAGGAAGGAAGGAAGGAAAGAGAGGGTCTTAGTCCTGCCCTGCTGCCCTTTCACCATCCCCTTGCCCCCTCTTCCTGGCCTATCCTGGGGGTCTCCCATCCTATTGCTAAGGAAGCTTTGGATACAAAGCCGGGTCTCCTTCCATGGAGAGGGAGTGGGCCTCCCTCTGACTTTGTCCTCATACCCATCATGAGCAACCTGGCTAAGGAGACCAAGCACAGCAGCAGCAGCCTTGAGGAGGAGTTAAGTGCAGCTGGGCACCCCCTTTGGGTAGTGGGGCTGGGCTTGGTGCCACGGGTGCTTGAGGGCCAGGTTGGGTGTTTGATCTCTGTTGCCCAGGGCTCCGGGAAGCCCGCGGCACCATCTAGCCCCCCCTCGCATGGCCTGAGAGGAACAGTGAGGCTCCTCCAGTGGACCATGCCTTGGCACTTGCCCCAGACCCACCCCCTTCTGCCAGAGACCCTCATATCTGTCCCACTCCTGCCCAGGCTCCCACAGGCACCCTTGACGTGAACGATGTAGAGCTGGCCATGCCCACCCAGTAGGCCACACCTACCCAGCCCCCCGAGGACAACCACAATGCTGATGCGGCCCTCAGTGAAATTGAGTTTGACGTGCCTGGTCTAGAGGTTAAGGCACCAGGCCAGTGGTGGGATTCAAATATGTGAACAACCGATTGTCTGTGTGGATGCTGCTTCCGGAAGTCCATTCTGGGCCTGGGCAACAAAAAAGTAGCTATTGGTTCTGCCGAACTGGTGCGAACTGGCTGAATCCCACCACTATACCAGGCTAGAAACTGGGAGAACATGTATACCTTAGGCATGAACCCAGCTGGATAACTTTGGGCCAGTCCCTCTGTCTCAGCCCTGAGAAGCAGACGACAGCAAACCACTTCTGAAATCTTGCCAAGAAAACTGCAGGGACTGGTCCAAGTAGTTGCCAAGCGTTAAAAACTGATTTGAAAAGCATACCAAAAAAAAGTCCATAAACTGGGTTACAGTTGTGGGAAATGCCTAGCTACAAAAACCACAGTATTGTGTCATCCTCACAATTTTCAGTGGGAATTTATATGCCAAAGGGATGATGACTTGGTGAGCATTCACCTTGTCACTTCGTATCAGGGGCTTTTGTAACTCAGAGGGCAGGACTGACCAAATTTTAATTTTTGCCCCTCTTCCAATGGATCGACTGATTTTCCCAATTGTTCTTAGAGGTCTAAATTCCACAACGGTAAAGATCGTTACTCAGCCAGTTTCCAAAAGCCTGGATGAATTGCCAAAAAATAAAAAATAAAATCTAAACTCATCATTGCAAAAAGCTGATAGAGAAAGCCATACATGATTCTAGGATCAAGCAAGGGGGTCCACATCTAGTAGAAACCAAAATTTGTCTCATTCAAATTTCAAGCCAAACTATAATTGGAATCACAAAGTGCATTAAATCAGGGTTTGGTTGGGAGCGATGGTTGATGCCTTTGAGTCCATGTTGACTCCTGGCAACTGCCTAGACTAGTCCCTGAAGTCTTCTTGGAAAGGCTTTTTGGAAGTAGTTGGAAATTACCCTCTTCTTATGGCTGAAAGGGAGTGACTGGCCCAAGATCACCCAGATAGCTTTGTGCCTAAGGAGGGACTAGAACAGTGTTTCTCAACCTTGACAATTTTAAGGCATGTGGACTTCAACTCCCAGAATTCCACAGCCAGCATTGCTCCCAGATTTTAGCCCAGTGTCTTAATCACTGTACCAGACTTGCTCCTCCTAGCCCAGGGGTGGGCAACCTTGGCTCTTTTATGACTCGTGGACTTCAACTCCCAGAATTCCTGAGCCAGCCATGCTGAGGGGAAAGGGAGAGGTTTCCAAGCTGAGCCATGCTGGCTCAGGAATTCTGGGAGTTGAAGTCCACGAGTCATAAAAAAAAGCCAAGGTTGCCTACCCCTGTCCTAGCCATACATTTAACCATGGCTTATTGAATAAACCATAATTTGCTGGATTCATCCAGTGTACTGGCCCCCAGGTGTCACAGATCTTTTCAAATGGGGGGGAGGAAATCTCAAATTATTTACTGTTGCAGATATATTATATACTCAAAGATTAGCTAAGATTTAATTTAAATTACATTTTCTTTTACAATGTGGTCAGAAGACATCACCTCAGGTAATCTGACACATCCTATTTTCCTTCCTTGTGCTAATCCATAACTCATAGTTTGCAGCAACTATGATTTATTGTAATGTAAATCAAAACAGAGGGGAACCCAATCAGAGGAGAGAGGTGATCTATAGAATCACTGAGACTTGGACACAGCTGAAGAGAGAGCATCAGCAAAACCAGAACATAGCAATCCATGTGGTATCTTAATAGTTATTTGTTTAATGAACGTAATGGTCACCTCAATCGCCAAGGCATGGCTAGCAAGCACATGAAAAAGTAAAGACTGAAAAAAACAGAAATACAATATTACAAAGTAGAAACATGTTAGGACACTTCAGGGAACCACAATATTTAAACCAGCATCCAATGGATTACAATGAGATCATTCTGTTCCAAGGGTGTTGAAAAAGCCAAGACCATCACAGTCAGCAGAGTTGGAATTATACAGATTTCAGAAGAGTGCTCTTCCATAGTGCAGGCATGGCCACAGAGAAGGCAGAGGATATAATGTATGAATCTGATCTATGTGTTGTGCCTAAATTAAACACAGGGACAATAAATCAGAATGCGTGAGAAGAAGCAAAGGATACACAAGCACAGGTTTGTTTGCATAATTTCTCATAATAGCTTGGTACTAGACTTGTATTCTTGCTGTTTCTTTATTTTAATTTGCTGTCTGCAGTATTTTCTCCAACATAATATAATTCCCTATTTTATCTGACTCTAATCATTTCCTTAGCATCTTGCCCAGCCTTAAACCAAATTATTCCTAGAATCTTTTGTATATACGCATATCTCCCCAAACACTTAATTTGCAAGCTATTCCAAGAATACAAGAAAAAATCTACAAATCAATAAAAATGGGTAAACTCACTAAATTATTCATTTCAAATTGGACATGCTCAGTTCTATTAAAACATTACTCAATTGTATTATTGCTGATTCAGAATCCATTTCATTTCCTTAGTACAAAGAGTTTATTTGTACTATTAATAAAAAAATTGCCACAGGGATTTTTGCTGCAGTAATATGTCTATATATTTTCTTTCTCAACTTATTCAGAAAAACCCACTTGGAGTGAACCATTCTTCCAAGGAGAAATATTTTCATTGGCTATAACTTGAAGTAGCATATAAGCATCTTTTTTTTGAAAAAGCATTTGTTTAAAAATTGCAACATATATTTGTCTAAAGACAAGATGATATTTGAAAACTATAAAGAAAGAAATGACAATACATTAAGTCCTTGATAAATGACTGGTTGCTTAATAACCATTTTATATTACAATGGACCCCTCCCCCTATAAGTTAATTATGATGTGCCCTTTAAGTTATGACACTGCACACACACTCACACACACACACACACACACACATACAGGTCATATAATTGCATTTCAGGTGTTTAGCAACTGGTTCACATTTACAACCAGTTGCGGATCCCACAGTCACATGATCCCAATCTGTGAAGTTTTGTCCATTTGGGAGAATGGATTCAGTTAACGACCATATAGTTCACTTAACAACCATCTGATTTGCTTAACAACTTCAGTAACTCGCTTAACAACTGTTGTAAAAAATCATAAAATCGAATCAGATTGTATGATATCTCACTGACAGCAATGACTTATGATGGAGATTGTGCTCCTTAAGGGAGGACTATCAGTATTGTTTTATTTTTCTAATATAGGGAATGGTGGACATTCAAGCTGCACACATGGCAAATCTTAAAATATGGAACTTCAATTAAAAACTTGGCTTCAGAAGAAAACCATGTAGGTAAAATTCCTAATTTCATGTAAAATCTCTTCTCTTCTCTTCTCTTCTCTTCTCTTCTCTTCTCTTCTCTTCTCTTCTCTTCTCTTCTCTTCTCTTCTCTTCTCTTCTCTTCTCTTCTCTTCTCTTCTCTTCTCCTCTCCTCTCCTCTCCTCTCCTCTCCTCTGCTTTCTTCTCCTCTCCTCTCCTCTCCTCTCCTCTCCTCTCCTTCTCTCTCTCTGTGTGTGTGTGTGTTCACATACCTTATAGATATATGCAACTATTTTCTTTTTTTTCATAATATTTTATTAATTTTCTAATTGTACAATTAATCATTTAAAAAGCAATGTGGTGACTGGATAATCAATGGTTCCATAACATACATAAATCTTTAGCACAAATCTCAAGTTACAAGATCAGATATTTCCTCTCTTTTCCCCTTAATATCTACTATCCCATATTGAATTAATATCATTCTTATTGTTATCAACTAAGTAAAACCATCTTTGTTACATTTATTTATAATTTTGAACTTATACATATCTTAATTGTGTTTACACTCAATCTTATATACATCAATGTCCTGTTGTAGCTTTTCCCCCAGGCTTTGATTTCCCCTCATTATTCAACTTAACATTTGGTATATTATAATTTCTAAACTTTAGGTCAGGGGTAGGCAATCTTGGCTCTTTTATGACTCGTGCACTTCAACTCCCAGAATTCCTGAGCCAGCATAGCTCCACGAGTCATAAAAGAGCCAAGGTTGCCTACCCCTGGTTTAGGTGACTAGAGTTTCCCTTATCTCAACTTCTACATTTCCCCCTTTTTATAACAAAATCTAATATTCGAAATATACATCTTATCTATTTGCATATAATCTTATTCTATTTTCTAAAAATTTCTTTTCCCCCCCACCATATTAAACAAAAAAATCTATTAATCTTATTACACATCTTACCTTACCTATTCAGTTATAATATTACTTTATTTTCTAAAAAGAATTATCTATATTCAACCATCTTCAACCCTCTAATCAATAGTATAAAATCCCCCCCAATAAATCAACACCCTAGTTTCTTTCAGCCTCACTCTGGCTTTTTTCCTTTGCCAACGACCATCCATGTCAGTACTTTTAATTCGTCAAACAGTTCTCCCTCTATTATTGTGTGTATTATTTGAGTTAAGAAAAACCATTTAATTACATTTTTTTGGGAAGAACTAGCCCCATTATATTTCTTTGATCGCCTCCCCATTATTCCAGTTTCCCACAGTTGTCCTGATAAGTTTATCTTCCATTCAGTCTGTTCTTCTTCCTTTTCCTCAAGTTTCTTCTGATTTATGAAAAAAATATTTTCCATTTTCAGTGTTGTCACTCTCTTTTCTAATTTCCCCTTTGGCTGGATCTATTAGTCAGTTGGATCCTCTGTCTTAATATTTAGTTGTTCCATTTCTCCTGCTGCTTTCTGCATTGTTGGGTCTTTGGTTGTAGTCAAAATCTGGGTTTGTATATCTAAGTTGGCATCTTGTTCCTTTATGTTGCCTGTTATTTTGTTACATACTGAAAGAATGGTTTCATGTATTGATTTCAACATAGAAAGGATTTTTTCCTGATCTTTATCCATATTCTCTTGATAATTAAGTTAAGGATTTTAAAATCAAATGTTAAAAATAGTTTTTCTAGCTAGATGTATGATATCTATTTCATGTGTTGCAGATAGTCTTATAGTGGAAATTGTTTGGCAGGTAAGAATTTATAGTCCAAAGTATTCCATCATCTCGTGTAGTAACAAAGACTTCTCATATAAAGAAATAGGAAAACAATTTCCCACATATAATTCTGAAAGTCAATAAAGGTTTATCTTCATAGTTCAAACAGGCCAGATAAACCACCTTGCAGTTCCTTCTTTATAGCTGTGTTTCTCACAGGTAGTATCAGTCAAGCTCGAGAGAGTTTTTTCTAAGTTCTGGGCTTCAAGCCAAAGTTTATAACAAATTGTAATACCATATTTCGCCACAAGATGTGACTGATGACTTTTAAAACTTTTTAAGTCCCGAGTTTTAATAATAGTTTTTCAAGATTTATTTCTTTTCTTTTTAAATAAAAGCCAATAGCTCCAGTAAGAATAGGAAAAATTTTAGTTCCCAAATTTCAAAAGTATATTCATCCAATTAAATTAGAATTGTTCTTATAATTGCTCTTTTCCCTTGGGTAGTCAGTTGCTGCTGTTCTTAGAGGTAGGATAAGAATTCCCTTCCCTCTCTCCTCACAGGGAGAGAAATACTTTGGGCAGCTTTTGCAGGAAAAATATTTAAAGTCTTAAAGAGAAGATCAGATCTCACCCAGTTTCATCCCTGTTGCTTCAAAGGTGCTTGGTTGTAGTTTTGACTTTGGCTGTCAACAGTTTAATAATGAGCCATCTTGCTATGGCCAGTCTTTCCCCCGCCGTTTTGGACAGCTGCCCCTGATCAAGCGGCAGGGCTGCCACCCTTCCACAATCGAGCGGGGGTCCTCTCCTTGCTCATTGCCCCTATTGGGCGACTTTTGACCCTTTCCAGGGTCCCCCAGACGCTGAAGACAGAGCTTGCCTCCATACGTTCACCAGCGCTGTGATGGTAAACCGGAAGCCTATGCAACTATATTCTGAGTATGATTTACACTGCATGTAGAAGAAACAAAGAGGAGAGCAAAGAGAATATGAAGGATGATCATCTGCATCAGAAAGTCTTCTCCAGGTACAATTTAGAATTCTAGAAAAATCAAATTTCTAAGGCCCTCTTACTTACTCAAAGCAATATATTTATGCAGTAACAAAGAATTATTTACCACTTCATTGCTTACAACTGTTATAATGCAGAGAGAGAGAGAGAGAGAAAAGGAACATAAATCACTCATGCAACAATCAATAGACATATGGTATAATCATACATCAATACTTTCCCACTGGTTAAGAATAAATACATTTGAATCCTTTCTTATTTTCATAAGAGGTACAAAAATTGAAACCTAAAGGTTACTAAAATATCAGTGGTTAGATTTAACCCTATATACACATTTACTGTTAGTTATATGTGAGCTACAAGTAATTTAAACAGTCATATTCTCAGTTTAGTGTGCGTAGGATTGTGGCCTTTATATTATACTCATTTAAGATTTAAATGAGTCTACTCTAATTCCAGATCTAATACAAACCTACTTAGAACACTGAGTTTATTGGAAGTGTTGAAAGAAAAATCATCAGGTCCACTCCAAGCCGGGAATAAAAAAAATGGAGACTGCTTAGGAAAGAAGGTTCTTTTTATTGAAGATCAGAACCAAGAGCATGTGGTTCTGGGACAGCTGACAAAATGGAGTTGGGGTAGGTGGGCTTTTATACCTTCTTTGGGCTTTGTATTTGGGGTTCTTCTTGTTCCTGTGCCATGTACTTTGACCTGAATTTGAATGTGCCCTTTTGGTATTCTAATGGTGGTGGATTAATCCTATTAGGTCCTAAAAGTCATATTCATGTCCTGGAGTCTTTGTTTTTGTAATCCCATCAGCTCAAACCTTCTCTGGGGATGTGGCTGAAGACATTTTGCTTATGAATAGGTGGCCCCAAATCTATATTTCTAAAAGCTGGCCTCTGCCTGGAGGCTAGTTTCTGCCTAAGATTTTTCTATTATTCCTTTGGGGAAATATAATATTCTGCCTTTTTTAATATTCCCCAAAATATTTCCTTCTTTAGGAGGGTGGGTGCTGATTTTCTACAGAAGAGATCCCTAAATAAAGCTTAAAAAGAAAAAAAGAAAATAGATGTTTGAATCAAAGTAAATTCAAATTTAGTTGAATCAAATTTACTTTTTTGTCAAGGCGAGTTGTTACACCTTTAACAGTATCTCTAAGTAGGCAAGCTGTACTTCCTCTGGTGTACCAAGATCAGAACAGCAAAATTTGACAACCAAATGGCCATAATATATGTTTTAGAAATTTTCTTAGCAAATTAAAGGCTGGAATGAAAGCAGGTGCCCCCAGAGAGACAATTTGCTTCCTTTTCACAGTTAAAATGCACATTGTGTGTTTAGTTGTTTTGGAAGGAGTGGTTAACATTTTCCTGGGAATAAGTTTGCTTCACAAAGGCAATTTTTTCCTTTCTAGTTTCAAAATCTCTTCTAAAAGACAGAAAAATAGCTCCAACTTTTGTTGTGACCCTCAACTGAATGTTTAAGGGGCTGGCCTATAGGCCTTCAGCTCTTAAATACTGTCTACCCCTGAAGTAAACAGAAAACTGCCTGTGTGAAGAAGCTTATCCAGTCTAAAATAAATGTTTTGCAGCGTCTATATAAGAAGGGTAAAGTCTGAACAGATGTAGTCTCACAACGCACTAAGTTGGATTTGTTTTAAAATTGATTTTTTTTCTTAGCTTAAACCCAAATTATCTAGTTAGTTTCCTTTTAAAGAAAGAATTAACAAAAAAAGATTAGTTCAGTAGCTAACTAGGTTAAGCATTCTGGATGAATTGCAGCCCTTTTAGTAATAATTCTATGACTTATTCTCTTATTTCTACAGCTAGTCCTTGACTAATGACTGTAAAGGAGCCTGGCCATTACAGTCATAGGTTGTGCTGGTCATAAAACAGATCACCATATGACTGGCCTGGATTATTTTACAACCTTACAACCTTTTTTGTGGTGGCTGTTAAGCAAACCCAATTTTCACTATGGGGCAGTTTTCCTGAAAACCAGAAGCAAATGCTGGTTTTCGACAAAAACATCATAAATTGAGCTAATGTGACTGCAGAATGCTGCAAACAACTGTAAATGTGGGCTGATTGCCAAGCCCCCAAAATGTGGTCACATGATTGAGACGGCCAATCACAACTTTGAAACCGGGTTGTAAGTAACTTTTGGGTGGTCTGTCATAACTGAATGGTTGCTGAGCGACTATTTGTAACTTGAGAATTACCTGTACCTGTATTATTATTTTAGGATACATGCAAATATATCTGCTTTGAGTTCAAGAAGTATGGTGATAAAAGGATACCCAGACTTTTTAAGATTAAATTTTGTAAAAATGGGAAGTGAGAAGCAAACTTTATGTGTAACTGAACATTATTCCATACATTGTAATTATCTATGTAGCTTACATAATATATTGTTTTAATGTAGTCAAATTCCTCCTTAGAATAAAGCAGTTTAGAAAAATGGACTATTTTTCCCCTCAAAGTCAGATTCAACTCTCCTGTAAAAAAAAATATGAAATGGTGAAATAAACCAATTGAAAATAAACCTATTGGGAACTCGAATACAATAAAGTTACAAGCGTATCGCAATATATTACCAATATATCAAAATCTATTGCAATATACTTGATCCTATCATCTCAAGCATTTGAATTATTGCAACTGAAATATCATGTTTCATGGACTCCACTCCCCTTATGCCACCAGCATTTCCAGCTACATATGAAATACCATAAACTCCTAGAAAACTAAACTAGATAACCTCCATAACAAGATCATTTATAGACCATGGAGGTTGAGGGATCATATACCAACATTCCTTACAAGTACGAACTTCAGGCCATTAAGAACATCAAACAGCACTCCTTACCACTAGATCAGGGGTGGGGAGCCTTGGCTCTTTTATGACTTGTGGACTTCAACTCCCAGAATTCCTGAGCCAGCCACTAGACAATTCCCCATTTCACCTTTGAGAATAATATGTGTCTGCAAATCAATGACATAGCCATGGACATAACCATGGCTCCTCAATGTGCCAAACATACTCCTTTATTTCAAATTTATTGATAGTGTTTTCTTCAACAGGACCCATAAAATTCCATCATGAATCCAATTTCCATCTACCATCAACTCAGCCTAGGCCTTTCTATAAAACAAGACTTTTAGATTTGCAAGATTGATGTTATCCCTTCAAGGTTTAGTCTGAAAATATTCCCTACACCTTGCAGTTCCCCCACTTCGTGCTATGTAGAAACCAATACATTTATCAGAAGGGGAAATTCTGACTTCAGCTGGTCTTGCACACCCTGCCCTTTACTGAAGGGTTGAAGTGGACAAGGAATTGTTACGATAGGAAATGGGTTATTGTTGAGGCTGCTATCATAAAGAATGGAGTCCTTATGATTCAGCACACATTGGCACCGAAGAAAAAGCAGTTGCGGGCAAAGTAGCAACAGGCTATTTATTAGCAATTTATTTTGACTCATCGTTCAGCACAAATACCTTTTTTAGTTTGCCGGCATTAGGCTCACTCTCTCCTTTCCTTCCTCAGCCTGATACATTTGTTGGAGCTATTTTCTCTCTGACACTCTTTTGCCATTTTTCTCTTATTCATTAAAAGAGGTGTGTGTATGCGTGTGTGTTCATGCATGCACGCACACACACACGTGTGTCAGCATAAATTTCAGTTGTATGCAAGTATCATGCTGAATTAATCATAATGTTTGTAGCTGGAAGCTCTTTCATTGGGATTGGGGACAGGAAAAGTTGTGGGCAGGAAAGGGACTTGACAAAGGAATGGAATAGCTAAAGATACTGCTTAATTTCAGATATATAATATTGGCTATTCTGCCCTCCCCCACAGTTCTTGCTTTTCCCTCCTTTTCCCTCTCCTCTCCTTTTTTTGCGTTTTTTTGTTTCTTTATTTAGCTTTTCAATGCAACATTATAATTAAGTACGAACCAGACAGGCTAACCAATGAAACACAGTAGGGCTGACTTTAAATTAGCTCAGAACCATTGCACTGATGAATAACTTTCTGGCCTGTTCTTGTTGTCTTTAAAACTCAAGGAAGAACTGATGGTTTCCACTATTACTTTATCCTCCCCGAAGCCCTATAAATAGATTAGTATGAGAGATAGATCTGGATAGAAGGCAAAGATGCCAATGGAAATTAGTTTTATTCAGGAGAGAAAAGTTCTATTAATGTGTATCCTGCTTTTATTATTTTTACAAATAACTCAAGGTGGCGAACATATCCAACCTATTTTCCCTTCCTATTTTCTCCATAACCCTATACGGTGGTGTTATGTGCTCCTGGCCACTTTCCTTCGCAACCAGAGTAAAACTTGCCTGCCCAATAATCAGCCAAGACATAGTGAAGGCCTTCTTCTTTAATTTATTGTAATAAGCAGGACAAAGCCATCAAGTTCATCATCTGAAATCAACATCTTTAGATATCCCCTATACTGGTGGTCCATCCCCCCTTGTTCCCCATTGGCTGAGGTACTATGAGGTTACATTCTCTCTGACTTGAGATCCTCCCCAAACATGCAAAATCATACATCACATGTGCCTTATAATTAGCAGATAATATATGCAAGGTGTGCCACTTAATGTTTAAGTGGCACACTGAATGTTTAATATCTTATTAAGCATGCTCAGTTGCCTTACATGCAAGTTCTTATGGCTATGCTATAGGTTCTTGGAACTGCAGGTGTCTTCCTGTTATTCTAACTGTTTACTTCTGCAGGTAAGCTAGCTATTTTCTCTTACAGTTTGGTACTTTCCGAAGACCCTTCACCCATATTCTCTATCAGTGCGTTGGGCTGAGAGTGAATGACTGGCCCAAAGTCAACCAGCTGGTTTTCGTGGCTATGGTGGAACTTGAACTCACAGTTTCCCGTTTCCTAGCCTGGTGTCATAAACCCTATACCAAACTGACTCTATGTTTATTCCATGTGAATTCACTCCTCTACCACATGCCATGCCTAATCATTTACCTATTTTATTGATTGCACAGCTTCTCAATGGATTTGGTCCAATCAGGTTCATGTCTTCCGTAGTGTAGTTGTATACACATAGAACCCTTCCATGTGGAAACTGGATGTGTATGTAACAAGGGTGGTGACCTTCACAGATGCCAGCAACAAGGAAGGAGCTAATCCATATGACCACATTAGGATTATATTTCACATGTTTTTTTCAGGGTTCTATCGTTATATTATGCCGATATCAACCCAGTGTTGGGCTTCAACTCCCATAATTCCCAGGGACATCCAGAGGATACTGGGTTAGCAGTGATGCTCTATATCCCTCCATTTATCATACGGTCTTCAGAATGGTAGGCTATGTAGCCCTAGTTCTAGTCTATGGGTCCTAGAGCTCTATAAGAATACTATGCTGCAAAAAATATAAGCAATAATATTTGGAAGAAAAATAATAAGCAGCAAATGAGTACCTTAAGCATCCAATAGACTGTTCATATTTCTTTTACTTAAAATGAAAGAAAAGGATGAAAATGAGGGGTCCTTGGTGCTCTCTGGGGCTTGGTTGTTTTCTTGCAGAGATTTCATTACCCAGCTAGGTAACATCATCAGTGCTAGAAGGGACTGGGATGTGCTCTCTGCTTATGTTCAGTGGCTTGCCCTGACAGGGTTAGTGGGAGTATTGTGCTGAAATGTAAATTCCAGCCCCTTTTTTTATTTAGGTCACTGTACCACCACCATACAAAGCCCTACATGGCATCGGACCAGGCTACTTGCGGGACTGTCTGCTGCCGCATGAAACCCAGCGACCGGTTAGGGCCCACAGGGTCAGCCTTCTCCAGGTCCCGTCAGCCAGACAGTGTCACCTGGCGGGGCCTAGGGGAAGAGCCTTCTCTGTTGCAGCCCCGGCCCTCTGGAATCAACTCCCCCCAGAGTCCGTATTGCCCCCACCCTCTCCGCCTTTCGCAAACTGTTAAAGACACATCTTTGCCGGCAGGCCTGGGGCAGTTGACACCTTGCCCCAGCCAGTGTATGTTTGTTGTAAGTTTGTTTCAGATGATTGGTTTTAATTTAGGGGTTTTATAATGTATTTGATTTCTATATGCTACTGATTATGTTGTAAGCCACCCTGAGTTTTTGGAATAGGGCGGCATAGAAATCGAAACAAACAAACAAACAAACAAATAAATAAATAATTCCCATAAAATAAGGGTGCAAATGAGTGGCAGGGCTTTCTAACAGTGAAGATGGGAACATTGTACTCTTATAACAATGTGAAAACACTGAGAGACATTACGATGTGGTAGTAAAGGGGTTGGACTAGGATCAGGATGACCCAGATCCATCCTCAAATACAGAGGTTCATTGTGGATCAATCACCCTCTCAAACCATAGAATTTTTGTTGTGGGGAAAATAGGGAGAAGGAGCCTTATGCTCCTGCATGGATATACATCTAATCAACCAATAAATTCACTCCCCAAAATGGGTCTAAATCAGCCCTGCATCTTCCACCAACTTTCCAAGTATATTATGCGCAGGACTCTGCCCTTTTGTGCTTGTGTCCCAGCATTAGATGCAAGCACCTAAGTCATGAAATCACAAAGCATATTTTGTAAGCTGCCTGCTTTTCGCTCCCCATGTCAACACCAGTGGATGTACCTGGATAGAGGTAGTAGTCTGGCAGCAATAATTTACACTACATAATGGTGAAGGGATAGTTAAGGTTTTTCTATTTTATATTGTAATTCTGTGTTATTGTGCATGGTCAAGCAGACACAAAATACACTCAGAAGTACTAGTTCTCTCTTAGGGTTACATTAACAGAATCTTGAAAATCTGAAAATACATCTCTAACCCCCTCCCCCCCCCGGCTTAACTTTAGAATCCATATCTCTCTTCCCCCGCCCGCTTAACTTTACAAATATCTGAGATATTTGCCATAAACACATAGCTACTGTGAGATAAGTTGTTTCTTACTGACTATTGTGTAGTTTGCAGCTCTTTCTCTTATCTCCCAAGGCCATTCCCACATACCATTATATCCAAAACTAAGTCCATGAGTGGTCTTAAAATAAATTAATAACATAATAAGGGCAAACAAACACTGTACATCTGCAATCCTATACACCAGAGATGTACAGCTCATAACCAACAGACCCGCCACAGGGTTATTTTTTGCAAAGCCCAGAGCCTAGAATATTGCTGATTAAATTTTTAGCATTACAATATTTCCTGGTGAGAGGAGATGAAAATAGGCTACAATTACTACATTAATTTATTTATTCCACCTTCATTAGTTTTAGAAATAACTCAAGGCGGTGAACGTACTTAATACTCCTTCCACTTCCTATTTTTCTCACAATAATAACCCTCTTGTGAGCTGAATGGGGGCCCAAAGTCATCCAGCTAGTTTTCACACCTTAAAACAGGACTAGAAACTCACAATACTTTTGTTAATGGTTTGATTCACTCTCATTCCTCCCCCTCACCCCTCAACACACATTGACCACAAAGCCAAGGGGAAAAAAAAAAGAAATCCCTAATATTTGAGAGCAAGATCCTTTTCATCAATGGAACTTATTCCTAAGCAAAAAAAATACCTAGAATTCATAGTAATGGTCTAGTTACTTTCCTGTAATATTACCTCTAAGTCATACCTGCATGGAAACATTTTTTTTCCTACTTTTTATCCATTTTAGAAGACATGCATAGTGTAGCACATTACTGGAATACTTAACAGTGATAAGCCAAAAGTGGTTTTTCTTCCTTGTCTAAAGATTCTCAAGTGTATTATACTGAAAGATTAAATCTCATCCCGGAAGAATAGGATGGCTAGAATTTTTATTGCCAGCACAGCTAATCAAAATCCCCACTCGCAATCAGCATTTACGGTACTCCATTTAATCACAAACTTGCTGGTCTAGTTATTTTTAGTCCAGAGGTGAACGCTTTTTATACCTTGTCCATAAGAAAAGAGAACAGCATTATTATTTTTTTGCCCAAGCAGAAACATACCCATTTTAATTCTTTTGGAATATTTTTTATAAATTAGGAATAGTAAATGGAATCTGAGTCTATTAAATTGTGTTCTGTCAACATATACCTGTGTGTTAAAAATACTGAATGTGGAATATGGATACATTTTTTTCCTTTTGTTACATGAATACATTGTTGTTGTTGTTGGTTGCGAAGTCGTGTCCGACCCATCGCGACCCTATGGACAACGTTCCTCCAGGCCTTCCTGTCCTCTACCATCTTCTGGAGTCCATTTAAGCCAGTGGTTCTCAACCTTTTTCAGGTTGAGACCCCACTTGCGCCGGCCATGCGCGCCGCGACCCTGACCCACGGTTCGGGCCATCATGCGCGCGCCGCGCATGCACGGATCGGCCTGCCGCGGTCTGCCAATTTGTTTTTTTTGTTTGTTTTTTTATTTTTTTATTTTTTCGTCGTGCACGCCACGCATGCGCAGATCGGCCTGTTGCACATGCGTGCATGCGCGCACGCGCGCGACGAAAAAAATATCAATAAATAAATAAATAAATAAACAAAATGGCAGACCGCGACGGGCCAATCCATGCATGCGTGGCGTGCGCATGACGGCCCGAACCGCACATGCGTGGCGCGCGCGTGACAAAAAAAATCAAAAGAAAAATAAAAAAAAAAAAATAATGGCGGACCGTGACGAGCCGATCCGCACATGCGTGGCGCTTGCACAACGGTCCGAACCGCGCACGCACAGCGTGCGCGCGACGAAAATAAATAAATAAATAAAAATAAAAAACAAAAAACAAAAAACAAAAAACAAAACAAAATGGCAGACCGCGGTGTCCGGCGACCCCCGCGAAACGGTCGTTCGACCCCAAATGGGGTCGCGACCCATAGGTTGAGAACCGCTGATTTAAGCTCACGCCTACTGCTTCAGTGACTCCAGCCAGCCACCTCATTCTCTATCGTCCCCTTCTTCTTTTGCCCTCAATCTTTCCCAGCATTAGGCCCTTCTCTGAATTAAAGGATTGTAGTTGCTAAGATCAATAGTAGCTATTTGAAATACCTGCAAATCTTGAATAGTAGCCTCTATTCATTTTTGCTGAGGTTTTGCATTTTTACCTTATTTTATCATCTGCAATCTACCCTCTCATAAAGCAAAAACAAGTGGGGACTTTCCCAGAGCTTATTCACATCTACCGTCCTTATAGATATAAAAGCTGCATATGAGCGGTAATTGAATATTGAGCTTTATTTTCAGTTATTATAATAAAAAAACTCATTATGTATATATTTTAATTTCAATTTCCACGAGGAAAGTAGCAAAAGACATTTCAGTTAAAGAGCAAGATTCACAGCCAAGTGAAAAGGGCCTGGATTAAATTGTGATCAAGGAAAAAAGCTTTGCATAATTAAAAACAGAGAAGTACTTTTTTCCTATTGCTATCACAGAGTTCTCCTTGCGGGACATAAGCAGGGAAAAGCAGGGGTTTTTTTTTTTCATAAGTACTATCAAGTAAATGGGTTATCATAGCAACAATTAGTTCCCTGGGCGTAATTTTCCAACCTTATTTAAAAAAAAAAAAAAGAATAGCTCTTTTAAAAAAGTTTCACCCATGTGGAACATTTCTATTCAGAAGTGGAGCAATATAGGATAAGTACATTACAGAGTGGCATTGTTTCAGTTTGCTTCCTTATTTAAAATATGTTAACATTACTGTACTTTTAAGTAATAGTTTATCACCCTGGCTCACTCAAGCTTTTGATGGTCTTTTGTACGGAAAGAATGTGAAGCAAATGGATGGTATCGTTTTGGGTAATGGTAGCTGACATTTTTTTTTGCATGCTCTGTTATGTAAAAAAATACCCTACATGAGACAATTATATGAACAAGATCAGGTTGGGCTGTAGTTTGTCACTCTGTTGGACTAGTGTTGTAGCTGTTGCCTGGAATTCTTTGACTTAGGGAAGTATTCAGGAATTACTTGGTTTCCTGTAAGGTCCTGCCTCAACTTGTCCCTCAGGAAAATACAACTTTGGAAACAGGCATTGTTTCAAAGATCTTTTACTGAGAGAAAGTGACTGCAGGGAAAAAAGGCGGAATCTGAAGTTCCGTGTGCAAAAAAAAAAGGTTCAATCAATCAATCAATTTCAACTTCTCGCAGGAAAAAAAAGATCTCGCAAAGTTGGAATTGATTGATTGAACTTTTTAGTCCCACCCAGTCTGCCTTTACCACCGCAGCCACACCCACCCAATGGGCCACACTCACCCAATGTGCCACGTCCACCCGGCACCTAATACATAATACATAAGTGGGTTTTGGGTTGCAGTTTGGGCACTCGGTCTCTAAAAGGTTCGCCAACACTTCCCCAGTCCATCAGGAGCCAATCCATTGGCGGTGAAGATGTTGTGAGAACTTTGAGCCAAAAAGGTGACAACCAGCTGTTTCTCTGGTGCCTCGTTATTGCCAGCCGGCAGGAGTTAAAACAGATGGCCCTGAAGGTTTTCCCCCCTCCCTAATTCCCATGTAGATACATCAAAGAGAAAGTAGAAACAATGCAGGAACATCCTCAATCTACAATAGCACGGGCTTCTCCTCCTTTTCCTAATGGCAGTGTCCTTTACAGTTCCTTTGGGAGTAAAGGGTCACAGCCTACACTTTTGTCCAGTATTTTTAATACCTCATTCTGCAATCTGTGCTAGTGTATAGAACCAATGTGTTCATATATGAAATGAGCGGGAATGACACTTCCATTTGGCTTCTTTAAATGACATCCCTAGGACAATTTGTCTCAACCTGATGTCTTCCTCGCTAGCTGGAGATACTGAGAGTCACACTTTCCAACATATTTGAAGAATGCCTGGTTCCAGATGTGTCAGGACTAAATGCAAAATTCCAAATCCCAAATTTTATTTTATTTATTTATTTTATTCGGATTTGTATGCCGCTCCTCTCCGAAGACTCGGAGCAGCTTACAACATATATATATAAACAATTGAACAAATCTGAACAACATTAAAAATACAAACCCCATACATACTCATCAATCACACCACAATCAACAATCATCCCCAGGCCTGCCGGCAGAGGTAGGTTTTTAAATTCTTTTGGAAGGCCAGGAGGGTTGGAGAAACGCGGACTTCAGGAGGTAGTTGGTTCCAGAGGGTGGGCGCCGCAACAGAGAAAGCCCTCCCCCTAGGGCCCGCCAGATGACATTGTTTCGTTGACGGGACCTGGAGGAGGCTGACCCTGTGCGCTCTCACCGGTCGTAGAGAAGTATGTGGCAGAAGGCGGTCCCGTAAGTATCCTGGTCCCAAGCCATGAAGGGCTTTATAGGTAATAACCAACAAAATAAAACCAATAAAATATCAGTTGTTTTAAAAATCTAGAAAAATAAATGGTTGTTCTACACAACCAGCCAAGGATATAAAGGCAGCCTTCCCCCAAACCACACTCCCTTCTAGAGCTGATGATGTTACTTAGTTTGGTAATGAAACATTTGCAAGGGACGAGGACCCCACAGTTTAACCCTGAACTACATATGTTCTCTTTTGTTTTGTCTGGTCTACTGTGAGGGAGCAGCAAGTTGTCAAGAATTGCTTTTAGAAGACTGGAAACTGAGTTGCTAGGAAGAATAGTGAAGGCAGAAGAAAACAGGAAGACACCATCACAGCCACGGGTTTACAACAGATTGCCACAGGATAACTCTCTGCAGGACAAGAGTTACACTAATATCAAAGAAATAGTGGAATAGAATCATTAAAGGAAGGAAGGGACAAAATGAAATGCAAATGACCAAAATTAAAATAATGTTTTAAATTATTTTAAATAATTAAATTGAATGGTTGAATAGTCCCGCAGTGAGTTGTCCCGTGGCGAGTTGACCGTGATGAGTTGTCCCATTCTGCACAGCCACAACCTCAGCAACTTTAAAAAAAAGAGAAAGAGAATCTGAAAATAAATTAACTATGATATCCAACAATCTGATGACATAGAAAAGCAGAGATCCATAGGGCAGTGATGGCGAACCTTTAAGAGACTGAGTGCCCAAACTGCAATCCAAAACCCACTTATTTATCCACCAGGTGCCAGGTGGGCGTGGCCCACTGGGTGGGCGTGGCTGTGGTGGTCATGGCAGACTGGGTGGGTGTGGCCAAGGTGGGCGTGGTCACCTTGATGTTGCTAGTGGGGAGGGACACCTGTGGAGACCGGGCAGGGTTGGGGGAGATCCAGGGGGGTCTCTGGAAGGTAGGGCGGTGGGCAGGAGGCTCATCCTGCGGGGTGAGGCGAGGCAGAGCAGGGGTGCCATTGTCACAGAGCAAGGAGAGGCAGGGGGTGGGGCGGCTGCTCCCTGACACCATTGGTCCCCACACAGAGAGGCCAGAGAGCACATGGGAGCTGACAGTGTCTGTCAGCATCCACAGCCTGCCGACCCCTTGACCGGCATACTCTGGGGCTCCGCAGCCCACCACCAGAAGTTCAAAGAAGCCGCCTTGGCCAACAGCTGAGGAGGCGATGCAGTGGGTTGTGCCCGGGAAAAGGGGAGCATGCGAGGCCAGGAGGGATGGGACAGGAGGGAGGGAAACCAGCCATGTTGGGATGCATCCAGCCACGTGGGACCTCGGCGAGTTAGCCGGCGGATGGTTGAAGAAGGAAGGTTGCCATCTCCGGGGCATGGTGCGCATGCCCACAGAAAGGGCTCCGAGTGCCACCTCTGGCACGTGTGCCATAGGTTCGCCACCACTGCCATAGGGCTTTCAAACTGGTATAAAATATTTGTGGAAGTTGCCCCAGTATGGTAATGACTATATAGTATCCGTATATTCTCTGCTGTAATTACATTAAAATATAATTAAAATGATGAGCTCCCTATAATTGAAACTTCAACTAAAGGAAGCAGGATGAAAAATATAGAAGAAACTCTCCAGAGATCTGCAGGCAGCCTGGTGGGGTTTTTTTTTTTTTTTACCCAATTAGGAAGTCTTAAATCCTGGAGTCATATGAGTTTCATGATTATATGGATAAATTCAGATTTAAATTTGATATTTAATATAAGAACGTGCAAATTCTTGAATCAAGAATAACAACTTGGATATAATGCACTGGTACACATGGACAGTTTGAATACCTAATCTGGCCCTTAGGATAAACCCAAAACAGCTGCAAAAATGCCAGTTTAAATTCAATTAATATGAAATCTACTCTAGCTGGTGGCAGGAGATGGAAAAGAGAAAGCTTTGCCTGTAGAAAGACACTGATTCAGAGCAAAACTGTACAGTGTTTTAAATATATCCCCTGCAGCTGTGCTCCTGCTTTTTGTTTACAGGCGTGTGCACACAAGGGGGCCAGCTCCCAACTGAGACAATCATACATGAGTAGGAGGTCTTAAACTCAATTCCAACAGCTTGCTTTGAAAAATTCTTTCACTTCAGCACATTCTTATTTTAATCCAAAGTGCCAAAGGAGAGTTGTTGCTTTTGAAAAAAAACAAAAACGAATCACATGGGAGGGGGATTGTTAAAAAAAAATATGTTGGTCTCAATTTGGATCCAACATCCCACTTATGCATGAACCACAGAACCACAGAAGACCAATTGCATGCTACGCATTTAATTTTCTATGAAGTTCAACCCAGAACAATTGTTATTTCTAATAACAATAAATAAAAATAGGCAGTTGCTTTATGCAGTCAAAATAGATAACCTTGGGCTACATGCACATTTTCCCAAGAGTTCCTGATAGGGAATTTATAATATTCACCCTACTAATATATATGATAGCTTTTTTAAAGGCTGTTTTATAACGTTGCATGGGTGATTTTGATCTATAGTAGAAAAATAATTAACAATGTCTTGAACTCTTTAGAGAAGGAACAGATGAGATGGGGTAATACAATACAATCTAAAATGTCTGAGCTGACATTAATATTTATTTACAGTATTCCTTATGCAACTTATATTGGCATGTTATCTGGCATTGGATGATGGGAGATGTATTTCAACATCCTTATAAGTATCCGTTTGGGAGACACTGTGCTTCCTCATTACTCTCTCCTCACCTAATGGTTGATTATTTGCTTTTATCCATCTTACAGAGATGGTGAGATGCTACCGTATTAAAACACACAAGCACCTGTAAACTCAGTGCCCCCATACTTCTACAAGAGGGGTGACCATTGTCATTCCTTAATGAGGTGGAACAAACAAACCCATAAATAATAAAAATGTAGGGCACTGAATTTGCCAAAGGCTTTACAAATTTAGTCACTCTAAGAGGAGTAATGGTGAGAAGAGGAGCTTTGCTGATAAACTCAGGAGAAGAAGGATAAGGCTTAGGGTAAGTAGCGCAGGTGTAAAAGAAGCCAACCTCTGTAAAAGAAGTTCAAACCAAGAAAAAAGGCATTTCTAAATAAAGCCAGAAAACTGCCTGGATTGGGTCAACATTTAGACAAAGTGTCAGATTTTAAGAATCTTTCTAGTGTCTTGGAGAGAAGGCTGACCTTTCATGAGCAGCTCTGGAGACAGTGACATGAACACACCAAAAGGCAAGTCTGATTACTAACAGTGTATTTCCGAAAAAGCAGTTCCTCATCTTACATTGGAATTGAAAGGTGGAATTTCAGAAACATGAGATGAGGAATATCTGAAATTGTCAAAGCAGAAATGAAGCACACTGGCGAGTCCAAAACCAAGAATGACATGTAACGATTCTTCCAAGCTAAGTTTTTTTTATTGCTTCACAGTTGTAGACAAAATCATGCCAGATTGAGCACTCTACTATCTGCATCTACAATATATTCTGGGAACTATTAGGGAGGGGCTGTTTTCGCCCTCTTTCTGTCATACATAATATCTGGACTACATTGCCTCTCACTCCTCTGGAACACACTCCTGGGAGTGCATCTCCTCTACTTTCCATCTCACACACACAACTGTAAACCAGATATTTTAGAAATAAGTCAAGTTAGGTAGATCGAAAGGGAACATTTTAAATCAGATTATTGTGAGAATATTATCTAAAGCATGAAGCCATATGTAGAAATGGAATAATAATTTTATTCAAAAAGGACACTGTATGTTATGAGCCATGATAAGATCATAACCTGTTAGAACTACCGGTAGTAAATATCTAGTGAAAATCACTACTGTGTATGTGTGTGTATGTGTGTGCTTTCTATTCTACTATACCATGGTATCGCTGCATCAATTATCCACACTTTCTTCTTTTTAGCCACAGTTATATCTGGCGTGTTAGTATCCAAGCAGATTGCACGAATTTCTCATACAAGCAAAGATTAGCTTCAACTCTTTAAAAAAAAACACCAATGGAACTATAAATGGAAAAAAGAAATGAAACAGTTTTCAAGAGAGGCACAGGAAATCAGGTAAGTAGCATAAGATAGTTAACGTGCAATTCATAAAAATATAAAAGGTTTATTTACAGTTGCTTACTGACACAGCTGATTGTGTAGATCATGCCAGAGTGTGAAATATATTAAGGCTCATGAGTACACCAGAACACCTGATTACACTTCTAAAGAAGCTTACAGTGAACAGTGTAAGAAGTGAAACTGGAGAAGCAGAGCAGTTCAGAATAGGAATGTGAATGAATGTCATGGTGGCTTATATTTTTATAGTAGATACACTAAAAATGTGGCAGGGCTGGAAGAGATGATAGCGGAAGTCAAACAGGAGGACTGACTACTCATGATCTGAGATAAGCAGAGGATGACTTCATTCTGTTAGCTCAGCGGTTCTCAACCTTTTTCAGGCTGCGACCCTGACCTGCGCCGCGCATGCGTGGCGCAACCCCGACCTGCCCCACACATGCGTGGTGCAACGGCCCACATCCCGCATTGCGCATGCGACGGCTCACATTGTGCATGCACGGTGCGCACGATGGCACGCATTGTGCATGTGTGGTGCATGCAACGGCCCGCATCGTGCATGCGCAGCTCGACGGCCCGCATCAGGCATGTGCGGTGCACACGATGGCCCGCATCGCGCATGCATGGTGCGACGGCCCGCATCGTGCATGCGTGGTACCCGCGAGATGGCCTGCATCGTGCATGCGTGGCATGGCGGCCCGCATCGCGCATGCATGGCATCACAGCCCGCATCGTGCATGCGCAGGGCGCGCATGACAGCCTGCATCGCGCATGCGCGGCACGACGGCCCGCATTGCACATGCGCGGTGCTACCCCACGCATGCGCAGTGCTGCCCCCTGCGCCGGCCGAGGGGAAAAGGGGGAAAAATGGCGGACTGTGTTGTTTGGCAACCCCCGTGAAATGGTTGTTCGACCCCAAATGGGGTCGCGACCCACAGGTTGAGAACCACTGTGTTAGCTGAAAAAAAAAGTGAAAAAGCTTCTTATAAAAATTAATATTTGCAACCAAGTCTGAATATGGTCAGTCTGCATAGACAGGGATAGAAAGTATAGAAATTAAGTAAGCAGAGGAAGAAGGTTGCAGTAAAGGGCTAGAGTCCTTGTGGGAAGAAATAGGGTGAACAGATCTGAGGACAAAGAAAGTGGAGCTGGTAAGAAGGAAGGCTTGTCCTTTTGGGCCCTTATTAGCTCCAGGCTTCACTTTAGAGTAGGTGCATGATAATCTAAAAATGGATGGTGTGGTGGTTAATTCCTTGCCTTAGTCAGATCATCCTCTGACTCAAACCTCTGCAGGGTGGGAGGACTTATTAAGCCTAATGAATCCAAATGGATTCCAGTAGGTGCTTGGAGATTTCTCTAGCAATCTGGAAGGCAATTCTCCCAAGTGCCTTGTTCTGTGATGGAACACAAAAGTGGAGAACTAGTCGAGTTCACCAACTCTGGTCTCCTGGAGATTTAGGGTATTCATTCTGAAGGATGAGGCAAAAGTCTTTTCTGTTCAATTGATTGATTTTACTGTTTTAAGAAGCATAATTTACAATCAGAGATATTTTGGAAGAAAAAAAAATGTTTCCAGATAGTTGAATCTTTCCTTTTTAAGTTCTGGGAAATTTGTCCAACTTTGCCCTAGCAACTGTTTCTAATTGGACAATAAGAGTCCATCCACCTCCCAAACAAAGTCCATAAGAAATGACAAGATAAGCTACTCCTTTTTTATGCCAAGATTTTCCCTTCCCTTCCTCCTTTTGTTCTCAACTGGAGATCATGAAAACAAAACCCGGAGTTCTAATGTGACTTTTGTTGTAAGGTTACAACAACAGAATCTTCCAAATCTGAAAGCCTTTCTCCCCTCCTTTGCCTTTACCTTCTAGAGAACTAGGAAGAGTTCCATTCCTTCCCTCAGTTAAGATATCTTTATCTGATGATTATCTAAGCTGCAGTCTCTCCTTCTTTTCCCTCCAAGTCTCATTATACCTTTTTCATGACTCATTATACCTTTCAACTAACTCCTTGCTTTGCTCTTCAGCATGCTTCCCATCCATTCCCCCCCCTCTGAGCTATCCTTTCTTCTCTCTCCTCCAATAGCTCAATATTTCAATATTCAATCTCAATATTTACATTCTCCATCATGCTTCCCTTTGATTCCTCCCCCTACTAATCTTCACCAAATGGTAGCACCCAATTATACTTTGCTTGCTCTTTAAGCCAAGCAGATTTGGGAATGCTTCGTTTTTGGATGAAATTTACTAAAGATAGGGATTCTACTGAGAAAAAAAAATGTTTTAAATAGCAATGCTAGAAGAAGGTAAAAGCAAGCTGCTTCCATGTTGAGGCTAAGGAAAAATACATGGGTGGTCTATGAAGTCACCAGGAGATGAGCTAGCCTCTTTTATGTACTGCCTCTGCTTTCTCCCATTTTAACTGTCCCTTTATCTCACTGTCCACCCGGTTGTGCCTTCCCTGGATTCTTTCTTCACTCTGCTCCCACAGTATGTGTATTTGATTCTTCCTGCGTAACTTATTTGCTATTTGTTTGTCCATCTATACAAGGAAATCTTTCTTTGTGTTTTAATGTATGTGTGTATAACACTCAATATACATACATACATACATACATACATACATACATACATACATACATACATACATACATACATACATACATACATACATACATACATATATATATATATATATATATATATATATATATATATATATATATATATATATATATATATATGTCAAGTGTTTATTTTTTAGATTGCACCCTGTAAACCCAAATATGGGAGGAAGGAATCATTCTTTCCTTTTGCTTGTTTCAGCTCAACCCAGAGCCATCCAGCAAGCACAAATATATATATGTTGTTTAAAATTGTTGACAAAGAAATAAGGGAATTTCTGATATAGCTATTTCGAGTTTCTTAACTCTCTTCAGTCAGACTCACCCTTCTGGGATTCGAACCTGGGCAGTCTGCATGCTAAGCAGATGCTTTAACCTATTGAGCCACAAGTTCTCTCCCGCTTTGTCAGTAGTCAGGGAGTAAGGATATGTGTCAAGTGTTTATTTTTTAGATTGCACCCTGTAAACCCAAATATGGGAGGAAGGAATCATTCTTTCCTTTTGCTTGTTTCAGCTCAACCCAGAGCCATCCAGCAAGCACAAATATATATATGTTGTTTAAAATTGTTGACAAAGAAATAAGGGAATTTCTGATATAGCTATTTCGAGTTTCTTAACTCTCTTCAGTCAGACTCACCCTTCTGGGATTCGAACCTGGGCAGTCTGCATGCTAAGCAGATGCTTTAACCTATTGAGCCACAAGTTCTCTCCCGCTTTGTCAGTAGTCAGGGAGTAAGGATATGTGTCAAGTGTTTATTTTTTAGATTGCACCCTGTAAACCCAAATATGGGAGGAAGGAATCATTCTTTCCTTTTGCTTGTTTCAGCTCAACCCAGAGCCATCCAGCAAGCACAAATATATATATGTTGTTTAAAATTGTTGACAAAGAAATAAGGGAATTTCTGATATAGCTATTTCGAGTTTCTTAACTCTCTTCAGTCAGACTCACCCTTCTGGGATTCGAACCTGGGCAGTCTGCATGCTAAGCAGATGCTTTAACCTATTGAGCCACAAGTTCTCTCCCGCTTTGTCAGTAGTCAGGGAGTAAGGATATGTGTCAAGTGTTTATTTTTTAGATTGCACCCTGTAAACCCAAATATGGGAGGAAGGAATCATTCTTTCCTTTTGCTTGTTTCAGCTCAACCCAGAGCCATCCAGCAAGCACAAATATATATATATGTTGTTTAAAATTGTTGACAAAGAAATAAGGGAATTTCTGATATAGCTATTTCGAGTTTCTTAACTCTCTTCAGTCAGACTCACCCTTCTGGGATTCGAACCTGGGCAGTCTGCATGCTAAGCAGATGCTTTAACCTATTGAGCCACAAGTTCTCTCCCGCTTTGTCAGTAGTCAGGGAGTAAGGATATGTGTCAAGTGTTTATTTTTTAGATTGCACCCTGTAAACCCAAATATGGGAGGAAGGAATCATTCTTTCCTTTTGCTTGTTTCAGCTCAACCCAGAGCCATCCAGCAAGCACAAATATATATATGTTGTTTAAAATTGTTGACAAAGAAATAAGGGAATTTCTGATATAGCTATTTCGAGTTTCTTAACTCTCTTCAGTCAGACTCACCCTTCTGGGATTCGAACCTGGGCAGTCTGCATGCTAAGCAGATGCTTTAACCTATTGAGCCACAAGTTCTCTCCCGCTTTGTCAGTAGTCAGGGAGTAAGGATATGTGTCAAGTGTTTATTTTTTAGATTGCACCCTGTAAACCCAAATATGGGAGGAAGGAATCATTCTTTCCTTTTGCTTGTTTCAGCTCAACCCAGAGCCATCCAGCAAGCACAAATATATATATGTTGTTTAAAATTGTTGACAAAGACATAAGGGAATTTCTGATATAGCTATTTCGAGTTTCTTAACTCTCTTCAGTCAGACTCACCCTTCTGGGATTCGAACCTGGGCAGTCTGCATGCTAAGCAGATGCTTTAACCTATTGAGCCACAAGTTCTCTCCCGCTTTGTCAGTAGTCAGGGAGTAAGGATATGTGTCAAGTGTTTATTTTTTAGATTGCACCCTGTAAACCCAAATATGGGAGGAAGGAATCATTCTTTCCTTTTGCTTGTTTCAGCTCAACCCAGAGCCATCCAGCAAGCACAAATATATATATGTTGTTTAAAATTGTTGACAAAGAAATAAGGGAATTTCTGATATAGCTATTTCGAGTTTCTTAACTCTCTTCAGTCAGACTCACCCTTCTGGGATTCGAACCTGGGCAGTCTGCATGCTAAGCAGATGCTTTAACCTATTGAGCCACAAGTTCTCTCCCGCTTTGTCAGTAGTCAGGGAGTAAGGATATGTGTCAAGTGTTTATTTTTTAGATTGCACCCTGTAAACCCAAATATGGGAGGAAGGAATCATTCTTTCCTTTTGCTTGTTTCAGCTCAACCCAGAGCCATCCAGCAAGCACAAATATATATATGTTGTTTAAAATTGTTGACAAAGAAATAAGGGAATTTCTGATATAGCTATTTCGAGTTTCTTAACTCTCTTCAGTCAGACTCACCCTTCTGGGATTCGAACCTGGGCAGTCTGCATGCTAAGCAGATGCTTTAACCTATTGAGCCACAAGTTCTCTCCCGCTTTGTCAGTAGTCAGGGAGTAAGGATATGTGTCAAGTGTTTATTTTTTAGATTGCACCCTGTAAACCCAAATATGGGAGGAAGGAATCATTCTTTCCTTTTGCTTGTTTCAGCTCAACCCAGAGCCATCCAGCAAGCACAAATATATATATGTTGTTTAAAATTGTTGACAAAGAAATAAGGGAATTTCTGATATAGCTATTTCGAGTTTCTTAACTCTCTTCAGTCAGACTCACCCTTCTGGGATTCGAACCTGGGCAGTCTGCATGCTAAGCAGATGCTTTAACCTATTGAGCCACAAGTTCTCTCCCGCTTTGTCAGTAGTCAGGGAGTAAGGATATGTGTCAAGTGTTTATTTTTTAGATTGCACCCTGTAAACCCAAATATGGGAGGAAGGAATCATTCTTTCCTTTTGCTTGTTTCAGCTCAACCCAGAGCCATCCAGCAAGCACAAATATATATATGTTGTTTAAAATTGTTGACAAAGAAATAAGGGAATTTCTGATATAGCTATTTCGAGTTTCTTAACTCTCTTCAGTCAGACTCACCCTTCTGGGATTCGAACCTGGGCAGTCTGCATGCTAAGCAGATGCTTTAACCTATTGAGCCACAAGTTCTCTCCCGCTTTGTCAGTAGTCAGGGAGTAAGGATATGTGTCAAGTGTTTATTTTTTAGATTGCACCCTGTAAACCCAAATATGGGAGGAAGGAATCATTCTTTCCTTTTGCTTGTTTCAGCTCAACCCAGAGCCATCCAGCAAGCACAAATATATATATGTTGTTTAAAATTGTTGACAAAGAAATAAGGGAATTTCTGATATAGCTATTTCGAGTTTCTTAACTCTCTTCAGTCAGACTCACCCTTCTGGGATTCGAACCTGGGCAGTCTGCATGCTAAGCAGATGCTTTAACCTATTGAGCCACAAGTTCTCTCCCGCTTTGTCAGTAGTCAGGGAGTAAGGATATGTGTCAAGTGTTTATTTTTTAGATTGCACCCTGTAAACCCAAATATGGGAGGAAGGAATCATTCTTTCCTTTTGCTTGTTTCAGCTCAACCCAGAGCCATCCAGCAAGCACAAATATATATATGTTGTTTAAAATTGTTGACAAAGAAATAAGGGAATTTCTGATATAGCTATTTCGAGTTTCTTAACTCTCTTCAGTCAGACTCACCCTTCTGGGATTCGAACCTGGGCAGTCTGCATGCTAAGCAGATGCTTTAACCTATTGAGCCACAAGTTCTCTCCCGCTTTGTCAGTAGTCAGGGAGTAAGGATATGTGTCAAGTGTTTATTTTTTAGATTGCACCCTGTAAACCCAAATATGGGAGGAAGGAATCATTCTTTCCTTTTGCTTGTTTCAGCTCAACCCAGAGCCATCCAGCAAGCACAAATATATATATGTTGTTTAAAATTGTTGACAAAGAAATAAGGGAATTTCTGATATAGCTATTTCGAGTTTCTTAACTCTCTTCAGTCAGACTCACCCTTCTGGGATTCGAACCTGGGCAGTCTGCATGCTAAGCAGATGCTTTAACCTATTGAGCCACAAGTTCTCTCCCGCTTTGTCAGTAGTCAGGGAGTAAGGATATGTGTCAAGTGTTTATTTTTTAGATTGCACCCTGTAAACCCAAATATGGGAGGAAGGAATCATTCTTTCCTTTTGCTTGTTTCAGCTCAACCCAGAGCCATCCAGCAAGCACAAATATATATATGTTGTTTAAAATTGTTGACAAAGAAATAAGGGAATTTCTGATATAGCTATTTCGAGTTTCTTAACTCTCTTCAGTCAGACTCACCCTTCTGGGATTCGAACCTGGGCAGTCTGCATGCTAAGCAGATGCTTTAACCTATTGAGCCACAAGTTCTCTCCCGCTTTGTCAGTAGTCAGGGAGTAAGGATATGTGTCAAGTGTTTATTTTTTAGATTGCACCCTGTAAACCCAAATATGGGAGGAAGGAATCATTCTTTCCTTTTGCTTGTTTCAGCTCAACCCAGAGCCATCCAGCAAGCACAAATATATATATGTTGTTTAAAATTGTTGACAAAGAAATAAGGGAATTTCTGATATAGCTATTTCGAGTTTCTTAACTCTCTTCAGTCAGACTCACCCTTCTGGGATTCGAACCTGGGCAGTCTGCATGCTAAGCAGATGCTTTAACCTATTGAGCCACAAGTTCTCTCCCGCTTTGTCAGTAGTCAGGGAGTAAGGATATGTGTCAAG